>CAIGRO010180960.1:0-10590 GCA_903798355.1 Fraxinus baroniana
TCTTCATCTCTTTTCATTTGATATCAGTTTTTATTCCTATTTTAATATCTTTGTCAAAAAAATTTGTTCTGACTAAATAATAATCATGTGTAAAATATACTATTCCACCTTTATTATTCATGTCTAATTCTATGCTTCGTAATAATCATTGTTATAGGTCTATGAATCTATTATCATATAGACATAATAGTACTTTAGCTTCTAAATTTTCTCTATGAAGTCCTTTTACTCCTATTATTATTAATCCTAAATGAGTTTGTTGAAGATTTTTATTAACAATTTCTTTATAGGATTCTTTTTCTATTAAATCTAAAGATATAAATTGATCTTCATGTGCATAAGAAATATATCTTTCACCATAATGATGATATATTAGAGATTTGCTAAACATATATATATTTTTTTGTATATATCTAAATCTTTTACTAATTTTAATTTATTTTGTCTAAACGTCTCTATCCGTTCTTCTAATCTATTAGGGAATCTTGTTTCAGATTCTGTTTTTTTATTTAGTGTTCTTAATAAAGGATTACCAACTAATCTACTAATACTAGCTACAATTTGTTTTCCTTTATCAATTACGTATAAATCCACTTAGTCTTTTTAAATTTGCTACGCTTTTTTATTATACCTAAATCTAATTTTTCTAGTTTATTTATTATATTATCTAAATCTTGTTTAGTATCTATTGACTTTCCTGTTTCCAGTACTCTAACTCTACTTTCTAATTTTTCAAAATCATAACTATTATCTACTTCTTGATATGACTCAATTTTCTTTTCAATATTTCAGTGTTTTGGTTTATAATAATAAGTCTTTATATTTTTGTTTATATTTTCTAATAAAGTTTATGCCTTTTTATTTGAATTATTCTTTTCTAAATTTTCTCCTAAATTTATGAGTAAATCTATAACACTATTTAATTGTTTATCCTCGGAATGTAAAAGATGTTTAAAAGTTTTATCAAAATTACAAATTAAGGAAGCTGTGTCTGAAATATCATTTCTTTTAAAATTTCCTAGAATTTCTAGATTTAAGTAATCTATTCTTTTCATAAACAAATTACTCTGTCTGAAATTAGCTCTGATACCAAGTTGGCTATTTAGCTATTTAATATATTCTTTTTTTGTCCTTTGAACATTTCTCTTATAATATTTATAGCTTTTTGTTTTTCTTTACAATTTTTAGGATCTTTTATAAAGAAACTCCGACACTGAGAGATAGAAAGCTCAGTGATTTGCTTCTTGATCCGTAAAGAGGAGCCACTCCTATTTCTATCTAATGCAGATAATATGTGGCTATAACAACTAATCTACCGATTTCTTGATTTTCTAGATTGATAGTAATAGATGCTTTAAAACTTTCTTGACCTTCTAAAAAGGTTTTAAGACTGTAACCAAAAAGGATTTTCATCATGTTTAAAAAGGCTTGAACAAATCCAGAATAAAGAGGTTGAGAGCATTTGGATTATGTATGGAACTAAAATACGGATTTTGAATAAATTAATCACTTGGTGTTCCCTCTTTTAGGCCTTGCCCGAAAATTAAACAAGGTAAACGAAAATTATAAACAAGAGAAAGTATAAAAATAACTTTGAATTTACAAGAGTTTACAAGGATGTCTTTGAATTTTTGAGAGCAAGTGCTAGTGTGCTATGCTGCTATTTTTTTTTTCTCTGTGTCTTCTTTCTGTGAGTGGTGTTGGTATTTATAGATAATAAGCACTGTATAATTTTACAGGCGTATGTCATATATTTAAAACACTGAATGGAAACTCGGTTTGACCCTTTAACATTTGATCCTTTCGTTTTTCCAGGTCAATGCTCGGTCCGAGTTTTAAAACACTGCATGGAAATTGTAATTGAGATAAAATCACATGACATAATGCTTGAAAACGATTTTCCTAGCAAGGGCAAAATGAAAAGGGGAGAATCTTTATTTCAGTTAGATGATAGAGTTGTGCTTAATGAATCAACTGAGGTGCAAGAAAGCACTTCCACCCGTTGATTCAATTGGGAGCGACTTATCTCCAAGTAAAAGGGTCGCATTGGGAGCTTTCACTTTGTTGTATGTGAAATAGTATGCATAATCATCTTTTTGGATTGAAGGGAAGTTTTTCTAGGTTCTCCAGAAGATGTTGAAGAACCTAGATCAGTACATTAACGTGCCCTGCAAAGGAAATGTGTTAGATTACAATGAAAGAAGATAGAGTCTATTACATCCAATCATGTGTGAAACTCGGTTAATTTTTTGATCGGTTAGAAAGCTATTGGGAGCAAATGGGTTATTTTGATTGAAACTTGGGTTAATTTCTGATTTGACATATCTTTCGGTTTGCCACCATCACCTAAAAGAGTATCCTCGTAATCTAGATAATAGAGCAGATCGTCCATTCATGCTTCAGTTTTATCATGGTCATAATGTTACACCGGAATCCTCTATTCAATTAACATAAAAGATCTCTAGTAACCTAATTCTTTGATACCATTTTTTGAGAAAATAATAATAATAATTTGTCACAGTAGAATAAATTATCCTTTTTCTCGTCTTTGTGTATTTAAATAGGCACAACAAACGACCAATATCTATTTTGTTGTAATTGTTCAAAATCATAGAAGAAAAAATTGGACCAAAGGAATTGAACATCAATTAAAATGAACATCAACAAACATGGGCATGGGCTTTATGGCCATGCGTGCGCATGGCTTCTTGAAAAGCAAAAGCCATATCGCCCGTACCATGCACGCTATTGGCTTGTGAAACAACCGTTAGGCTGGTTTCACAATTTGATTTTCTTGTGTTTTTTCATAAAAATCTCCCAACTTTTTCATGAATGATTAGAGCCTTTTCGTGGTATATTGATGGAAAACTATAAATAGGTGATCGTTTTTAAGCCTTCAAATTATTACTTATATAGCCTTCAAATTGTTCTTTAGGTTTTGGAATAAAAATACAAGTGCTTAAGTATTTTTCTTCTTCAAGGCTTGTTCGGGAACAAACCATTTTTCGTGAGTCTCTTTAGCATCAAAATCAATCCTAGAGGAGACATATTGTTTGAGGATAGCGATAACAAATACAGGTTTACATCGGGTTTGGTGTTTCTTGCTGCCACATCTATTGTTCTCTTCTCCATTCTTTCTGAATTTTTGTTCAATAATCTAACAATCTCAAATGATATTTTTGGAGAACGAGATATCTATAGAGACCATCAAATTCATGAATCAAGAACTTGTTCAATTTGATAGATTTGATGGAACAAGCTTCACTCAATGGCAAGATAAGTTTCTTCTAGCAGCATTGGAGATCTTCAATATTCTTGATTCGAATTTGGAACCACTACTAGAACCAGTAGACGGAGATTCGGATGTTGTAAGGAGTGAAAGAAAAAAACAGCAAGAAGATCAATTAATCTGTAGGGGTCACATTCTCAATGAACTTCAAACAGGTTATACGATCTCTGCACTAACACCACTTCGGCCAAAGAGGTTTGGGATGTATTGGAAAATAAATACAAAGTCGAAGAGAAAATTACAAAGAAGTTCCTAATATCAAGGTATTCTCCTGCTTCTCCAAGTGAGTTGCAAGTGTCCATCAACAAACTATGGGTGGTTAAAATAGAACTTTTGGAAAAGTGGTAGCAGTCAGTGCAAAACTTTTTGGGACTTGGACATGATATCGAAAGAAGATTCTTCATAGTTCCGAAGATTATTCTTTGAACAAAATCAAAAAGATCTCCAAATTGAGGAAGAATTGAGGGCGAGAGATAAGAGTAAAACTCTTATGAAGGTACTTCCAAGGCCAACACTAAGGAAAAGACTGAGTCGTCCAACAAATAAAATAAGACGAAATCTTCTAACGAGGACTACAAAAGATCCAAGAAGAGGCTCAAGAGAGATTCTTTTGTATGGAGAAAACCTGAATATTTTGTTTTACATTGTTAGTATCGAAAATAAAACAAGAAAGAGGGTAAAGTGAACTCCATTGTTGAAGTTATTGTGGCTACTGTGAGTGAAATCAATTATATCAAAGGAAATGTTGTTGGTTGGTGATATGATACATGTGCAACAATTTATGTATCATATGATAAGTCACTCTTCAAGACTTATCACGAATAAGATGGAGAACAATATATACAAATGGGTAATGAAGAGCGCTTCAAAGTGGTTGGGAAAGAAAATGTGGATGTTATCTTCACTTACGGAAAAAAATTTATCTTATCAAATGCATTACATGTTCCCAACATGAATAGGAACTCAATAGGTGGAGATCTCTTGGGGAAATTGGGTATTAAAAGTGTTTATGAGTCCAAAAAACTTGTACTATCCCGAAATTAGAAATTAGTTGAAAAAGGCTATTCTTGTGAAGGAATAGTCAAATTATGTACCGTCGACAACATCAATAAAACTAAAATAAATTTTGATTACTTGACCAATTCATTTACTAATGGTATGCTAGATCTCACATAGGTGCTTGTACTATGAAAATAATGCTTAATTGTGGCATGATTGCTTATTACGTAAAACTTGTATGAACCATCCTTGCCATACAAAAAGGGAAAAAAAATAGGGAAAACACAAACATGTGGGGTCCACTTTTTTAAATAATACTTAAATCAGGTGGGACCCACATCCATGTGACTATTCTGTAAAACTTCTAGCACAAAAGTTTTGTACATTCATAATTGTTGAACTTGTATAGAATCTTAAATGATAAAGAGGCCTTATCAAAGTGCGCATAAGAGTTCAGAAATTCTAGAATTGCTCATATGGATATATTTGTGAATTGAATGGGATGTTAACGACGAGAGGAAATAAGAATTTTATTACATTTATTGGCAATCATTCTATATATACTTATATTTATGTAATAAAATATAAACATGAATATCTGACACGTTTAAAATTTATAAAAATAAAGTTGAAAATCACTTGACCAAAATGACGTATACAAGAGGTCTCTTTTTTTAAAAATAAAGGTTTCTCTTTATGAATTGTGTGTAAAGGAAAAAAAATAAATCAAATATTGGATACTTCAAAATGTAGGGGCGCCTTGTTATTGTAAGAACACGGACCTAAAAGGACCAAGTTTCAAATGTGTCTTTTTCTGAATATGCTAGTAATATAAAATCTTATAGATTACTAAATTTGGAGACCAATGTGATAATTGAATCCAATTATGTGGAGTTCATTGAGAATTCACTATGATCGAATGATGAATTAAGGGAAACTCAAAGAGATTCCTAATTCCAGTGAAACACAGGAGAAAACATCTCTTAAAAATGTTGATTAATCTAGTAAACCTCGAAGAATCAAAAGAACTCGGAAAGAAAAAAACATTGTTACGGGATGAAATAGATTCTCAACTCATTCCACTTTAACTAGTCGAGGGAAATGAGAAGAATGTTGTTAGAATTATACATTTTGTTCTACAAGTAGAAATTGGTCATAAACCTACAAAGAAATCATGGCTTCTCGTAACAGTGTCTTTTGGAAAGATGTAATGAAAGACGAAATGAATTCAATGAACTTGTTAATTTACCACCCGAATCTATACCTATTGATTTTAAATTGGTGTTTAGGAGAAAATATATTGTTGATAGTTCTATTAATACTTTTAAAGCTAGATTAGTAGCTAAAAGTTATCGACGAAAGGAAGGAATTAATTACTTTGATATCGATAGCTAGAATAACATCAATTAGGATGTTATTTGCTAATGTATCCGTATATAAACCACATGTTCATTAGGATGTCAAAATGACATTCTTAAATGGGGATCTTGATGAAAAAGTATGGAACAACCGGAATGGTTTGTTCTACTCGGTATTGAACATAAGGTTAGGAAATTAGTGAATCATTATATGGTTTAAAACAAGTACCATAGAAATGACATAAGAGGTTTGACTAATCAATTATTTCTTTTGGTTTCATACATAATAGCGTACACAATTGTTGTATTTCGAAATATGTTGTATTTATTTGCTTGTATGTTGATGACATGTTGATTTCAAGTAATCACATGGAAGGAATAAAAGAAACAAAGGTGTTGCTATCTTTCACATTCAAGATGAATGATCTCAACAAGTGAATACCATAACGGGTATCAAAGTCACATAAACTATTGGGGCTATTATTTGAGCGAATCACATTATATAGATAATTTGATAAATTAATTCAAGCACTTGAATATAAAAAAATTGGGTTAAATTTACCAATGATCACCCAACTTTATACTTAATGTCACCATAGCCACCTAATTTGATTTTGTTTCACCATGGGTATCCAACTTTATATTTAGTATCACCATAACAATCCAATTTGATTTTATTTCACCATGGCTATCCAATTTCATATAACATTTCACAATGATCACCCAAATTCTTTTAACTATTTTCACTAATTTTATATGGGTAAAACATATATGAAATAAATTTTAAAAAAAATAGAAGTTTTTTTTTAAAAAGAAAATTAAAGTTTTATTTTATTTTCTTTTTCTAAGTAGCCTTTTTTTAATAAGTTTTTATTTTTTTTTATTTTTTAGGTAACATTTTTTTTAAAATAAGTTTTTATTTTTTAAATTATATAATGCAAAGTTGTCGTTTTATCTCTTTTAAAATTAATGAAAATGGTGAAAAGAAATTGGCTGGCCATGGTGAAATAAAATCAAATTAAGTGTCAATGGTGATTGGTGGATTTAACCCTAAAAGAACTTAATACCCCTATTGATCGAAATTCTAAACTTATAAAGAATTATGGAAGAGCCATTGCTCAACTAGAGTATTCAAGTACTATACATTTTGGTTTGTTTTCGTGCATTTTCATACATTTCATGTATTTTGGTATCTTGTTGTGCAAGCTTGTACATTTCATGGATTTTTACCATTTTGGTGTGTTTGATACATTTGCACAATTTTTTAAATTCTTTCGCTTTTACATTTTGCGCATTTTGGTTCGTTTTCTTACATTTGGTACATTCATGTGAACCCTTGAAGGATAAACCTTGGAACCCACAACAAGATTTGATATACGCTTCCCGAGAAAACTCAAATCATATTGAAGAATCTTGACCCAATGATTTCTTGACTTAAGAAATAAAGTTTTAGTGTTGAATGCCACAAAGATTAAAATCTTTGATAAATTCCTGAAAGTTCTACGAAGAACAAGAAGAAAGTGAATCCTCACTTTAATTAGTTCACACAAATTGTAAGTTGATGTCTTCTACAATAATCATACTTAGGCCATCTCCAGCGCTGCACCAAACTTTGCACCATTTTTCACCAAATCTTGCATCAAACTTTGCACCAAACTAAAATTTATCTCCAATCATTACACCAAATGAACAGTATTTAATCATTTTCTTCTCTCTTTTTTCCTTCTTAGTAATTTATTTATTCATTTTAGGAATATATAAATTACTAAATAAATAATTATACGAAATTAAGGAAAATATTAAATTCATTAAATAAATATATTACTAAAACATAGTACAATTAAAATATATTAAATTACTAAATATGAAGTCGAAATATCATTGCAATTTAATTCTCGTGTTAGTTATATTTCAAAAATTTTTATTCTTATTTTAATTAATTCAGTAATTATTATTTTTAACATTTCAAATTTAATTTAAATGCAAATAATAATAATAATAATAGTAGTAGTAATAATAATAATATAACTATAAATAATCTTGTTAGTTATATTTTAAATTTTTTTATTCTTATTTTAATTAATTCAGTAATTATTATTTTTAACATTTCAAATTTAATTTAAATGCAAATAATAATAGTAATATAATAATTGTATTAAAAATTATATAACAAAAATGACACAAATACCCTCCAAACAAACTTTTAGCAAATGAAAAGAAGGGCAAAATGGACTTTGCATCATTATGAAAAAATAGTGCGAAAGATGCTCCATTGGAGAGCCCTTTGCACCAAAATTTGGTGCATTTTGGTGCAAAGGGGAGAATTGGAGATAGTATGCTGAACTCAGTATTCTAAATTAGATGGAAAATAAATAGATAAGCTTAAACAAACTAGAGTCATAATATACTTCGAAATCTTCCCACCTTGGTTCAGACTAACCATGCGTGCACATGGCTATGTTGCATGCAACCCTAAATGACAGTTTCATGTACATGGCTTCCCAACTCAGCCCCATTCCTCCTTTGGTGTCTTGGTTGTTGCACTTGAACTTTTGGCCCAAGTATAAGTCCTTGCATATTTTTCTTGATCTTATTTGCTTTTGCCTCGTTATCGATCCATTTGGAACATGTAAAGAATCCTTCCTAGCAGCCCTCTATGATACTCGACCTCAAATCATCATCATGTCAAAGAGAGAAAGATCAGCATTATTAAAAGCAACAAACATAATACTCACAGAAAGTCAAGTTTGTAAGCATTGTCGTTAATCTTCTCAAGAATTTGGAATGGTCCATCCCTTCTAAGATGCAATTAGTCCTTTTTTTTGGGCTGAAAATAGTCCTTTATTGGCTTAAGAAGCATAACATTCATTCTTCTGTTCGATCTAAAGACAACCCTTCTCATGGATTGACTTCACCAATTTAGACTTCTTCTTCCCATCCAAAGTACATCTTTCATCAACAGGTAAATAAATTAAATCCAAAGTGATAAGTGGATTAAAGACATATACAATTTCAAAGTGAGTATAGGTAGTAGAATGCATGGTTCTATTGTATGCAAACTCTATGCATGGGAAGCAATCCTCCCGTGTTTTCAATTTCTTATTGATAATATTTCACAAAATTTGTGTTTGTGTTATATCAACTACTTCGGCTTGTCCATCTTTGTGGGTAAGATGTAGTGGAAAATAACAACTTGGTACCCAACTTACCCCCACAAAATATTCTAGAAGTAGCTAAGGAACATAACTTTCCCGTTAGACATAATATTCCAAGGTATACATGGAATTACATTATTTGTCTGAAAATTAAACCATGTTTGTGGTATCATCAATTTTGTGGCATGGAATGAAAAGTGCTAGTTTACTAAACCAATGTACGGTAATAGATTCTACCAAGAATTTACCGCTCAAAGAGGTAAGAAGTACATAGCTTCTGGATAATGGATCAACAACTATGTTGGGGTCGTTTGCTTATATATAGCTAAACAAGACAACCAAATTCAATTCGAAAAGTATTTAGGATATACTATGCCATCTCTAGAGCTCATCCACTCGGTAATAGCCCTTACTCAATTGCGCAATTCGAAACTACATTCACTGAAAAGGAAAAATGAGTTTCTTCACCACTACTGAGATAGCTAATTGGTCAGTATCCAAGCAGAAGAAGACAGTAATAGTATCTGTTAGGGTACTAACAGAGCCCATTGGTTTTAAGGGAAAATAAAAGAAGACTTACTCTCCACCTCTAGAGGCCAATGCAATTAGTGCTAGACCAATAGAGGCCAATGCGTTTGATAGATTTTTTTTCCCCATAAAAGGGGAGTTTTTTATGAATTATCTTAAAAAGGAAGACTCCAACTCCATGCAAGAGGCTAATTTGTATAAGAGGCATTCGGTAGACCTAAATGAATAGAATTAAAAAGAAATGGAATGGTCTCATTTCAATTTGAGGATATACGTCTATACCTTAATTAATGGAACCCACTGGAGTGCCATCTTACATTGCCTTATGTTACGGTTAAACATGCAATGATTGGCAATGAAGTCTCAAAAGGCCGTAGTAGTCGGGCTGTGAACCATACTCTATCATAGTAGAGAAGTCATTAGGCTTTGAAAAGGGGGTCTTCTTGTCACTCACTCTACTTTCTTAGCTTGTCGGGAACTACTGCATTTAGCTTTTTAAACTTCAATCATTCAAAAGACAATGAGAGTGTAACTTGTCCAATCAGTATCAGGATTCAACTTCAATATCTCATAAGGTATGTGTCATATAGGTTGGAATATTGGGGAATGCGAAGAAAGTCGTGAGTGATAAGATGGGCTCAAGCTCATCCAAAGTGGACGACACATTCATTTTAATGCTTAGGTACAAAGCTCAGGTCGTTACACCATTTTACTATCAAACAACATAGAGAAAAGTCTCAATACCATTCATCTGGCATGTCTTTTGTTCAACTTACATTAGCCTTGAGATGTTTCACCGATTCATGATCTGGGTTAATTACAAATTTCTTTGGCCATATGTAGTGTTTTCATGTCTTCAAAGTTTGGATAAGTCTCATAAAGCTTGTTGTCATATGTAGGGACAATTCAAAGTTGCCTTGCTTAGCTTCACACTAAAAAGTGCTATAGGTCACCTACCCAGCATTAAAAAGAATTCTTTCATTGATATCAGGGCCATAAAGATTATTTTTCTTGCATATTATACTGCTGAAAAGGGATAATTATGATGAAAATTGCTTGTATGATATTTTTGTTGAAGCAAGAAGTACTTCTTTAATGGTATGTCACGAAACATGAAACATAAATACACAAAATTTTTAAAGCATGTCTCTTATATGGTTTCGATCATATATGCAAATCTTCGGAATTTTTTGTTTTATATTTTTGAAGAAAATGAAACCCTAACTAAAATGGTAGAGACTTTAAAATTTTATTATATTTT
>CAIGRO010180963.1:0-14222 GCA_903798355.1 Fraxinus baroniana
TTGAGGGTATTTTGATCATTTTACAATAAAAAATAGTGAAAAGAATGTTTTCCACACTGAAACGTTAAAATATGGACGAAAATGAAAAAAAATGAAACGTTGGGACGTTTTGCAAACTAACTGTCAAACGTAAGGACGTTTTGTGCTAATAAGCTTTTCAATATTTAAGTAACCAAAAGTTAGCTGAGATAGATTATTCAATTGATCAGATTTTGAGTTTGATAGATTATTCAATTGATCAGATTTTGAGTTTGCTCTATAATGATCACCAATTCGAGTCGATCATGAGTCTCATCCAACCGTAAATTTCAGAGTCTCGTAGAGCTATGTGCAAGCACATCCACCATTATTTTAAAAAATAAAAATTAAGTAATACAGGCATAAATTCAAAGACCGTCAGAACAATTAACTCGAAAATCGAAGATCTATACCAAAATATAGCCGCTTCTTTAATACTTCAGAGTTTACCCATTCACCGGTCGACTTTAGCCCAGTCAATTCTTCTGCAAACTGCTCTCTATCCGCGTTTACGCCTGGGGCGCACTCAGTTAGAGGTAAGCTTTCACTTAATTGCTTGTCCTGTTTAGGGTTTCTGAAAATTAATTAATGTTTCTTCTGTTTTGTGTTGTAGTAGTTGGAGATATTGATTCCTTAAATTATAATATGAATCATTTAGTATAGCTTCGGAATTTATGTATTCTTTTATCGTGTTTTTGTTTTGTATGTTTTTGCTGCAAGTGTGAAGTTATGCTCGATTATACTGAAGAATTGGTGAAAAGTTGTATACTTATGTACATGCATGTTAACTTTATATGATTTTTGGTTCTTGATTTAAGTAGATGTTACATTAAATTTGGGGTACTCACCTACATTTAGCTAGCATCTGCTTTTATGCTATAGAAAGTCGCAAACTTTATGTAAAAGATACGTGTCTGAAGGTTACATAATTCTTATTGATTAATGTGGATAGAAAAGTTGGTGTTCTTATAGTTCTAACAATTCATAGTACTTAGGAAATTCAGATTGAGAGGACCTAATTCCTAGTTGCGGGAATCGTAGCAGTAGGAAATTTAGATTTAGATCTGAAACGATGACTCAAGGTTTTTGTGAAGCTTGAGAAATGTGAACAATACTTGTTGAATTGGAATTGTATGAAGCTTGGATATAAACCACTGTAGGCTTTGGGTTAGCTGATGAAATGCATACAGTATAGGATGTCTTGATCTTTTGGTCTAGTTTTTATGATTTAGGTTAATTAAGTATTGAACCTCCTTTGGTGGACTAAAATTTTTGTTGTACTTTAAGCAGAGAGGATTGCCTGTTATATAAATGATTTAGTCATAATATGTTAGCGATAGCGTTGGATGCGATTCTGCAGGGTTTCGATGTGGATTCTCCTTTTTCGAGTGATTGCGTTTTTTAGTTTGCATTTCAAGCATTGACTTCTCCGAGGGATTTTTTTTGTGTTATCTAAAAATCCTTCCCAAGGTTAGTACTTGCAAACATTTCCAAAGCTCTTGTGCTTATTGGAGGGAGATATTCATCATTGCTAGCTCGTTCGTACATTCAAGATCGTGTGAAATTTCCTTGATACATTGGGAATGTGTGGTGGTCGCCCTGCCCATGCTTCAAGAATTTTACCATGTAATATAGAATTGCATTCCTTTCTGCTTAAAGTGATAGATAGTTGTGTCTAGTCAGCAGAAGGTCATTATATTTGAAAATAATCAATGAACTTCAGATATTCTGTTGTGTCTTCATTGAAACAATATCAAAGCTTGGGATACTGTTTGTCTCTTTGGGGCTGCCATTTCATAAGCTTTTCTATGTGCACATTTTAGTGGCTAAGATTGTTTTGCTGCTGCCATACACAATAGAAAGGTACAGACTACAGAGATTAGGTTGATTGATATATGACCTATTTAAATAGGATATAAGTTTATCTAACATTCCATGTATGTTGGAATTTTTTAGGAACTATTTTAGATCAAAATATTTGAGTAAAACTTATTCGTAACTGGTATAGTCTTTTGATCCCACTTTCCTTTTTGAATTTTACATGTAGATGGCTGATATTCCTGGCCACATGACATCTTCTTCAAGTCACGTGGCATCATCTACAACACTTCACAAACGTCATTGTTATTGCACTTCTTGTCATGCCCAATAACACGATACAGTATTCACACCTTTTCGAGGTGGCAAGTCAATGAATGTTACACATCTATTGAAACAGATCTCACATGGAAGCGTTTGCTTTCACATGTCCATCATTATGGGTCCTGGTTTTGAGGCAGCAGTCAACTTTTGCTGTTTGGAGGACAACATGTTGTGAAACCATTCTGCTTCTTGGGAGGAGATCAATGAGCTCATTGACTTTCATACACCACAGTAAATGAGAAGCTGGATGCCACTTCACAGATATCAAGTCTGAGCAAAATATGTTTCACTGATTTTGTAAAATGGAAGATCATGCTTTAGCACTTTTGGTCCATCAGCTCAGAACTTAATATGTGGGATCCAACAAGCAATACTTTAATGACGTTTCTTTATTGACACTAATTGCCTTCGTTGGTGAACATAAAGCTTTCAATCTTGGGATGGGGGGAATTCGACCCCTGGAGGATATTTGCTTGGTTGTACAAGTAAAATTTCACACCACGGTGAACTAGGCAGTGAAGCATAGTTTTTATATTGGTTGCACTTGATAGATGAATTCAACAAAACTATTTTATAGGATGCTTTGCTAAGCTCATTTTTTGTGGTCAGAATCACAGAATGGTGTTTTGTGACTGAGAGAGTGCATGTATAGACATTTTATATGGATTGTATAAGGTGGTGATGTCTCTGGGTCTGGGTTTGTTTGGGAAGGGATTCGACAAGGCAAAGCAACTGCATTGGTGCCTTTTCAATCTTGATTATAAAGCACTACGGATTTCAAATATTTTTTATGGTTGAAATTTATGTTTAAGACAGAAGCCGATTAGAAAGTTATAAGTAAGGCTACTTTTGTGCCTTGTTGTTGAAAGAACCCTAGATGAACAACTTCAATGAAGTAGGTGTAGATACATGTAGTCATTTGAAGTGATAGATTGTGTGAAGACTGGTAGAATAGATACCAAAGAAATCAGAGCAGACGGAGATTTTACATTGGGTTTTGTTGTTGGCTCAAGGACAAATTGGAATAAAGATTCTATCATGGTGGCTTGAAACAAATGTATTTACACATCTCTTATTGCTTATTTGTTTATCTATCTATATATTTGATAGACTGTAGAAACTCCATGGAAGATTCAAAACTTTAAGCTATTTTTGGCGCACTCTTTGTAGAAAGTTGGGAACTTATCTTCATTTTGTTTTTTTTCTATCATCTTCAGACTAAAAGCCTGGTGGATTGCAGTTTGGAAAATCCATTGAGCAAGTATATGGGAAAAAAAATTATACGACAATGGATCTCATTTTGGCTCAAATTGAATTTGCTTATACTAAGTCTACAAGGCAAATTACTGGATGGAGTCAAATTGAAATCATTTTTGCCCCAAAGCCAATAAATGCGTTGGACTTGGCTACACATCATATTTCTTGTCATTACAGACTCTCAAGAAAGAGCTTTGGTCACTAAGAACATGCACAAACTAGTTCAAGACAAGGTACTTAAGCAAACCGAGAAGCCTGTGAAGATTGCCATCAAGCATAAAAGAGCAGTTAAATTTAATTAAGGTGATCTAGAGCTTGTTTGGGAGAGTTTTTAAAATATTTCACCCAATTCATTCTCAGCCTCACATTTTAAGGGACCCTTAACTTTTTCCTACTTTTTAATTACACATTATCCAAAAAATTCATTTTTCACGTGAAAAAATCTCTCCCAAACAAACACTTAATATACTCATCTTCTAAAGAAATGGTTTTCCCAACTG
The DNA here is from genome assembly GCA_903798355.1 of Fraxinus baroniana. Classification (NCBI taxonomy): domain Eukaryota; kingdom Viridiplantae; phylum Streptophyta; class Magnoliopsida; order Lamiales; family Oleaceae; genus Fraxinus; species Fraxinus baroniana. The sequence continues at coordinate 3,918 of CAIGRO010180963.1, forward strand.
AAGTATGTTGAGTGAAAAGCTGATGGTCCCTTTTACTTTCTCGACGTATTGGCCAAAATGCATTCAAAATGGATCTCATCCAATTTATGAATGCTGACCTTTCTCTTTACCCAGGTGAAAACGACTTTGACTTGAGGACTTGTCTTTTACAATTTGGGCGGTCGACACAAGAGTGACGTTATTTATCAACTTTGAAGAAAGAGAAGTTAAATTTTACTCACTTTTAGTTCTCCAAGGTCTTATATAATCAGATTTTGGACTCAGTTAATTCCGATAGTGAAGAATATATATTTACTGGAAAGTAACGTGTCATCTGAAAGCCTATCAAGTTAGGATTTCCACAAATCGTATGGATCTCAGTTTGGACTTCTCTACAGAAAGTTATATTCGTCTCTTCCGAATGGTTATGCCGGCTAGTCTACTCGGGGATGGTAGAGGTTTCCCTCTTTTCTAGTTGTAGGGGAGTTCCTAAGAGGTTTCAATGTTCTTGTAATTCACATGCTTTAAATTGTCGCCCATTTTGTTAATTAGAATCCTTTTTTTTTCCATTAATTTTATTGTCAATGGTAGAAAGAATGCTTTGGAAATTTCCCATGCTTGAAGGGTTGTTCCAACGCTCAGCTTATAAACCTCGGTTTTGTAAACTTTTGAGACTTTAGAGTTTGAATATTAAGTCTATTATTATTTGAGAGCTGTGTTTTACTTCTTTTAGAAAATTCTTCATGTCTTTGTTGGTTGTCCTCGAGGCGTGAGCTCTGACCATGTATTCCTTGTCAGATTCCTCCTTGGGTGGTGCATTTTGTATCCTTCAAAGTTATCCTAGCCAGTATGATTTTAGCAGTCTCTAATACATCTTAGCAGTCTCTAATACATCCTATCTTCATCAGTAGTGTTTACAGCGAAAGTTATTCCTTTTTTATCTTGGAAAAGCTAATATAATTTGTGCCATTTTGTTAGTTGAACTGTTAGTTTCTTGTCATTATATTTGGTGATACTTGTAGATTAACATCAGAGCACCTTATCCTATGAGAATACTTCTGCACAAGGAAATAATGAAAACGGGTATGAATAGAAAACTACCATGTTTGCTAATTCATATCCATTGCTCATTTTTGACAGATTGTACTGCATAAGCAAAAATAGACATTGTGGGCATTTCTTTGTGAGGCTATGCGATGGGTGAAAGTAGAAAACGCAAATCATTGTGGGATATGGAGGATGAGACTAAACATCTTTCTGGAATGACTGAATTTAATTCTTCAACTGGGAAGGAGAACCATTCAAGTTTTGATAGTGGGCGCCGCAACAGATTTTCTGCATCAGGAATCGCTAGTGCACTGAAGTCCAGATTTCATTCTGGAAGGCCAAATTGGGAATCTTTAGAGGGGAAAACAGTAGCACCCGTAGTTGACAGCTTCTTCAAAAATAGACAAGATATCGCTGAAGCGAAAGAAATAGGCAGGGGAAAAAGCTATAACAAAAATTTGTCTCCTGGTTTTGATGTAGCGGATTGGCGTAAGCGTGATCACACTCCGGAATACGATTGGAGCGGTTCTGGCAGGTCTGTGATTGTTTTTTTGTTTATTCATTTTCCTAAGTTGAAGTTTGAGTGCCATAATGATGTGATGTTTCTTTGAAGAGTAGTGTGTGAACAATTTGAGATTTGTCAGATTTACACTAAAAATGCATTTGCTATTTGTTTTATACACTTGACTTCTAACTACCGAGGAACTGAAACTGCATATATTTCATTTTCTTTCCTTGATGGGAATAGCTACAGCAATCTTCAGTTGTTGACTGGAAGTTTTGATTTGTGCATGTTATGGCAAGCCTATGGGTTGCTCTAGCAAAACAAGTAGACTGTAATAGCAGGGAACTTGTTATTTATCAAATCATAATATTTGGGATCTTATGAATGTTCTTTTTTTCTCTGAATAATTGCTTTAGTATGCATCGTGCATCTTTTGTTGATCGTATAACTTGCTTGTCATTTGATGTTAGGTATCTAGGAAGAGGTAGAAGCAGAAGCAGGAGCAGGAGCAGGAGCAGGAGCAGGAGCCGGAGCCGGAGCGGGAGCGGGAGCAGGAGAGGCAGGAGTCGAAGCAGGGACAAGGCAAGGGACAGAGGAAGGGGCAGGAGCAGGAGCAGCAGGAGCAGGAGTAGAGGCAGAGGCGATGGCAGTGTAAGGGGTCAGACAAGAAGTCGTACCCCTATCCGTGATCATAGACAATCTAGTGGATGGGGTGATGGAAGTAGACATGAAAAATTATCCCGAACCTGTAGAGATTTTGCCACAGGAAGGTGCAGGAGAGGCAGTCAATGTAGATTTCTTCACCCTGATAATATCCGATGCAGTGATCGAGACCGTGTCGAAGATGACAGAGCAGAAAATTTGAGAAATAGACCAGAGCTTGGCCATATTTCAGGTCATTCTAACGATAGAGGTCCTGGGACCCAATCCCGAAATGATGTTTATGATCTTTATTATGAAGAAGATGAGCAGTTCAGAAACCAAAGTAGAAATGCATTTCCTTGCAGAGACTTTATGAAGGGTAACTGTCGTTGGGGAGACACATGCAGATTTTCTCATCACGAAGCTTCTGGTGATAGTTATGGCAAAGGTTCTAGAGATGCATTCTTCAGTAGGGACATCGAGCAACAAGCAAACAAAAATGTGAAACCCTCCTGCAAGTTTTTTGCAGCAGGCAAGTGCAATCGGGATAATTGCAGATTCTCTCATCAAGGTCCAAAGCTGAACAATCTTGAAGGCAGGCCAGGTCAAGACACAAGCAGCTTGAGTTTGGACGACAAGGGTAAATGGTGGAATAAAAGTTGGGATGATTCAATCAAAGTCTCAGACAAAGTGAAGCCCACTGGGTGGACTGAAACTGTCGTGGCTAACATGAACATTGTTGGTGAAACCGCCATAGGAAGAACTGATGATAGATTGGACCATAGTTTGGAAAACAAGAGCAGAACTTGGGGAATCCCAGAACAGAATGACAATTATTTGAAGAGAGACCAACAACTTTCTCTTATTGGGGGAAGTGGTAGTCATGATGTGGACATGGGCATGACCGTATCTATGGGTAAAGAAAGTATAGCTGACAAACAAGAAATTAATTTCCATGATTCAGAATTGCCAAATGATGATGGAATTTCACATGCTTATGGACGAAATACAATGCAAGAGGGCCACAGTCTTGCTATAAAAACCTCACAACAGAATGTTTTTTCTGATTCACATATTCAGCAGCACCACCAGGGACCTGTAGAGGAAAATGATGTAAATGTATTTGGGTCTGATACTTTTGAAGTAAATGGTTCCGGAAATGTCAAACGCCCACTTCTTTTACCTGGACAGATCTTCAATCAAAATGACGAGAGCTTGTTCCCTGGAGATTCCTCATTTCCAAATGAAACTGATAGAAATCAACATGTGCTCATTGACTTGAATGGACCTCAGCAACATAAAATCTCTCCTTCAAGGTTGCAAAATCAGACGCAGAACCTTCAGAATGCTGTTAAAACACCGGATATGTCAGAACTCCAGGCTTCTCAATTTGTTTCCAATGCTGTAGCCAATGAGCAGGCTGCTCAAATGACAAAATCACCAGTTGGTAAAACTGGTGAACAAGGTGCTCCTGTAATAAACTCTTCTGCATTTATGGCTCAGAGGTTTGTGAATGAAGAACAGCCAGGATTTGATACATCCAGTTCAACGAGGAGCGTGCCTTCTTATTCTGATGCTGCTTATTTTGTCCCCCTCATCAACAAAATGAATTCAAATCCAGCTACAAGTTCTCTTGATCTGTTGGATTCCATTGGAAATGGCAAGGCGGATATTGAGAGCAACCATAATCTAGCATCTGCAACTGTGTCGGATTCAGTAGAACAGAAAAATCAGATGCCCGCACTGCTATCTACTGTGAAGCATAGTCCAAAAGCAAAAGAACCGAAAATAAATTCAAATCCTGAAGTCAATGGAGGCGGTCAAACTGTTGAAGAAAGCAAGGGTGGGCAAGAAAATAAACATCCTGAAAATGAGGGTGGCCACGGGAAAGTTGATGAAGGCAGTGCTATGAAGTATGACAAGGGAATGCGATTGTTCAAGAATGCTCTTGTTGAGTTTGTTAAGGAGATACTAAAGCCTACATGGAAGGAAGGTCGGATGAGTCGGGAAGTTCACAAAACCATTGTGAAAAAGGTGGTTGAGAAAGTGACCAGTACAATTCAAGACGATCATATTCCTAAGGCACAAAATAAAGTAGAGCAATACTTGACTGCTTCTAAACCTAAAATTACCAAACTCGTTCAGGTAAGTCCTCAATTTTACTTTTAGCTGTTGAGGTTCATTATTGAGTCCTGAACTTTTTGATGGCTGACCTTTTGGAGATTGTGCTTGAGCATATTGATTGCTTCTTTCTGCACGTCAGAATCTCACTCAAAATAAGAGGAGAAACAAAGACAAGAAAAAAAAAAAAATATCCTTATATTTTTGTTGCCTACCAATTCACACATGCCAGCTTGATTGTGGGAAGACGGTGAAGGGTGCTTATGCACATTCACCGCATAATGCAACACCCGTCTTGTTTTTCTAAAAAGATTCTGATTTTCCATCTTTTTGTTTGTCTCTGATAGATTTCAATGCTAAGATCCTACTTTTGTTTTTACTGTGCATTGGTTTCAATAAAAGAAAATTGTCTTATTTGAGAGTACATATTTTCATCGCTGACTTATACTCAATGTTCTAAAAAGCATAAAACGTTGCGTAGCGTTGATGTCGAGAATCAAGAATTACAAGATTGAACGTGTCAATGCGAAGAATAAACGTTATAATGCGTTTCGTATTTTTAATATTATTTTAATTATTTTTAAGACATTAAATATATTTTTATTTTAAAAAATAGTTTTTTTCTATATTATAAAAAAATAGATTTTTTACTATATCATAAAATCATTTAATATTTAAAAATAATACTTACTAAACATTTAATATAATACTATAATATTGCTANGAAGTGGAGCGTTTTCGCCACGCTCTGCGCTATAACGGCGCTATTTCCCGCTATTTAGAACACTGTCTATACTTAGATATTCCATAGTTCACTGTAATGTGATACACGTCTCTTTCTGCCACGAATATACCGATAGTCAGTATTTTTGTTTGTGCCCGATAGTTCTCAATGCTAAGACTACCTTTCTTCTCACTGGCTTGATCTCAATAAAGGAAAATCGCCGTCCTCTGAGAATTTACATATTTTCATTTTTATATATGTTTGATACTCACATATGTGCATAATGTGATATACATCTCATTTTCCCGTGAATATAGTGGTTATCTGTCATTTTATTCGTTTCTGATAATTTGTGATGCTAAGACCTTTTGCTCTCTGCTGCAGGCATACCTGGAGCGAAGTCTTAAGGCAGAGTCTTGAACTGAAAAGTATGGCTTGTTCCTCCTTTTGTTATGTAATATTATACAATCGAGTGTTTATTAGAATATCATCCAGCATTTTGTTCTTCATTTCTGCATAAACTACTGGATTGTACATGCATTCTTGAATTAGGGCAAAATACTTTTTGGAATTCTTACTTGCTGGTAACTTTCATTTTGTTCCTTTTTTGTTTTGTGGATTTGGAAGCAGAGAAGACAGACTTCGATCACCGGAGAATTCTGCTAAATTATGTACATTTAGTTTTTTTAAATGTTTTCATTGTTAGATAAAAAGCTTGTGTTATGAAATCTGTTTTGAGTATAACTCACTCTTAAAACCCCTTTTGTAAAGATAGTGTCCAAAGTACAAGTGCAATTGTAATTAAGTGTATTTGATTGGTATAATTTTTCACCGGAAAAATTTTTAAATTTTGTGTTCGTTTGACTTTGTTTACATGGAAATTATCCATTAAAGTGATAATTTTTTCCACGATTGGTTATAAAATTTGTTTCCATTGACAAAAATTTTAAAAAAAATTCATAAAAAAATTATTTTTTTCATCAAAGTTTAGTGTTCGTTTGGCTTTCTTTTACATGAAAATTGTTCATTAAAGTGAATTTTTTTTTAACAAGTAGTTATGAAATTTATTTTCATTGAAAAAAAAATAAAAATTCACGAGCCTAGAAAAGCTTTTCCCATGGTGTGAAAAGGTTTTCACCAAATTTGAGATAAATCGGGGTGGGGGGGATCCCTAGAAAATTTAGCAATCAAACAAACCAAAATCAAGAAAATGGAAAATATTTTCCTAGTTCTTGGGAAAATTTGTGTAATCAAACAGGGCCTTAAAGTTTTTATGAGTCAGATAAAATACTCTCAAAAAATTATTCAAACATATTCAAAACTATCTTTTTAGTTTTGAAAGCAACTTATGACTTTTCTAAAATTTTGCCACAAGGGTCGAAATGACTGAAAGTGATTATGTTTATGTTAGCAAAGGAAATAAATATTCTGTTTTGTTATCATTTATCAAAGGTATCGGGATGAATAATTAATTAAAATTAAAATCATAATTTGACAGAAAAAATTCACTTTACTAGTTCGAGTTGAATTATATTGCCAAATTTCAGGCCAGTCCCTCAATCATTTGATGAAGCTGTAAATATCGTTTTCAGAATTTCTACGTTTAGACTGCTATTACTTTTGTGTTAGAGTTGGGGTAAATTTAGACAAAAGATGGATTTGTAAATATTGTTTTACTCAAATTAATTTGAGTTTGGCCATGTAATTTATTTGTATTTTATTTCAACTCGGCACTTAATGGATGTCAAGTTAGATTATGTGTGTTTGTGTCACATTATTTTGGAAGAATGCATTTTGAAATAATAAATTGATGGAGAATGTATAGGTGAAAAAGACTGAAAAGTTATTGATATGATGTAAAATATTATTTTATTGAAGAATGTATGATCGAAAATGAGTAGAAGAATGAGAATGAAAATTTTAGGTGTATCAAACATGGTGTATATGTTAGTTTTTTAAATTTACACAGTCAATGGTGAAACCATAATAAACTTTAAATACTTTTTATGTAAGCCATAAGAATAAACCAAAAATATCTTTAAATATTTCCATGAAAGATAAGTTAAAAGGACTGTTAAAGGTGAGTTAAGCTCCTGCTTAGTGGCCTTTAATTGTAAAAAATTAAAATTATGTTTTGAATATTATTTTTTGAAGATTGTATTGTTAGAAAATATGGAAAAAAAATTTTGAATTTACGTGTAGAATATTTTATTGTGTGAATGTATAATTGAAAATGAGTGAAAAATAAATTAAAGACAACCCATTTTGTCTCGCCCTAAATGGAATGACTCTCTTAGTTACACTGCTCCCCGGCCCCAAGCCTCAATTGGTAGAAAAAAATCCACAATCCCTTGGGGTTATCACACCAAACAGGGCAAAAGGTAACTTTNATTTTGTCTCGCCCTAAATGGAATGACTCTCTTAGTTACACTGCTCCCCGGCCCCAAGCCTCAATTGGTAGAAAAAAATCCACAATCCCTTGGGGTTATCACACCAAACAGGGCAAAAGGTAACTTTACATACCAAAAGGTTGAAAGGTTTTGCATAGATATGTATGTATAAGTATAAGCAAGCAATTTAACATATGGTTTTACTTGCAAAGTACCGAAATCAATCAAAGCCAATTGAACAATTCACTTCAAATTTTGCTCAAGTTTTAAGCGATTTTAGGTATTAGAGTCGACAAGTTTTGATTTGCTTTTCGATTCTAGTATTTAAAACTAGTGATGGCGATGAATCGAGTTCAGTCAAATTGAAACGGACGAGCAAGTGAACATAACCTATTTGTCACATTTACCCAGAATCGAGAGCCAAAAATAACCCTTTTTTCTTGTATATATTGAGCCTTATGCAATGAACCAATTTTCTATTTTTAGAAAAATAATTAAGAAAAAAAATAAAAAAATAAAAACCTATTTTAATTCCACTTTCCAGTGTCTTCTCCAAAATCCATCTTCTTCTTTGCTCCATCTCCGCTTTCTGCAACCGAATAGCCACATCCCCAAATTACCCCTGCAAATGAACTTAATTGCTTCAACTTGCCTTCCGAGTACACGCTTGGGCCGCTACTGTACTGTAATTCCAATACCACAGCAAACAGCCATGAACAATTTCAGGAATTCCATCCCACTTTACCCCTGCACATTTCTCGATATTCCCAAAAAGCCTTCCATTGCCTTCTCCAAGAAGAGAAATTCTCAGCCAAAGTCCGAGCCGATTCTCGAACCTTCCATAATCGAAGACGTCTCCATGAATGAGGATGAAGATATGGAAGATGATCCTTTTCTTGAGGATGGTAATTTTTTTCTAGAGAGAAGTTTTTATGTGAATGTTTTTTATGTTTATTTGGCTTGCTTAATTTCGTATGATTTTGTTTATATTGATTGTTCGGCCATTTGCATTGTATCTCATATGAAATATTTATAGGCCCGAGTTTGAAATATAAACAAAGAACAATATTTTATATTTTCTTTCCAAAGATATTTGCATGTCTCACTTTTAAGTAAAAAAATGTTAATTATAAGCCACAACTATGGAAAATGCCATTTAACCCCTAAAGTTAACTCTGTGTACTATGGTGCTTTAGTTTCTTATTAACTTATAAGTGAACTTTTTAAACTTTGCATCAGAAAGCGAGGTTGTGTAAAGGACATTCAAGAGCTGTGTAACAAAGGTCGTTGGGAACTCAAATTAGTCATTTGTTTGGATAATAAGAGAATATATCATTTGCACGAGTGAATTGTCAGGTGAATAACTCGTGCATAGTAACACATTTCGGACCTGATCCTATGTAGATGTTTATACTCTTGTTGAGTAGTGTCCTATGATAGTGAATGAAATCTCACGTAGTTTTGATGTTGACTAAATAGAGAAATCTTAACACGAATTTATACTTTGTGCAGAGGAGCTTGTAGATGATGATGGTTATTTCGAGGATGAGTATTTTGCAGAAGAAGCCGAATCTTATGTAAGTTCTATGTTATAAATGATTTCAATTTGAATTTTTTCGTGAACCTTAGTGTTAGTGGAGTTTAACAATTATATGGGTGCCCCACGACGTAAAACATTTGCACGGAGGTTGATCTTTTTAATTATTTTACTTGAAGGTTGGGGATGGAGCTGGAGGAGGTGGACTATCTCTCGCCGGTACAGCATGGGATAGAAAAGCTTATGAAATTGCTGAAGAAGTTGCTCTATCTTTCGATGGAGAACTAAGTATATATGCCTTCAAGACGCTGCTAAATGCCACTATTCAAGTTCGGATTGAAAGACTTACAAATAAGTAAGCTACTTTTCTGTATCTGATTAATTTTGATTGATGCACGCTACCATTTACATTCAAATTCTTCAAGGAATGGAAAGTGGAAGTTTGATAAAATTATCTAGCGGGCTTGATCATCACCAATTAAGATCTATTTACAGCCAATTAAGATGGTTCAGTGTCCAAAATGGAACAACATTACAAGTTGGTTCCCTAACAATATTCTTTAACTCTGATAAAAATATTCTTTAAGCCTTTTCTCTTGGGGTTTGAAATGTGGAGGCCTTTGTAATATTTCACAGGTCTGGTTCTCCCAGTATGGTAGATATTGAAGCTTTCTCCGGAACATATAGAGCACGGCTTGATGAAGCTGAGGCTGCTGGATCTATTCCCGAGAACATATCTCTTGAGGTTATGTATCTTATCCCTCTTCCTCCATTGATCTTGTTTTGTTTCTTATCCTCTGATCAACCAATTATTACCTAAAGAAACGGCTTTACAACGTATTGAATTCACTATTGGGCATAAAGTGGCAAGATTGCTTTTGCGAACATTTTTTACTGTTTGAGTTTCCTTTAAATGTCTTTTTAAATGCAGCACAAACGTAAAAGATGCTCTCTATATTATATTGTACCATTTGAACTCATTTCAGGAATTATTTTAGTTTTGCTTCAATAGGTGCATTGCTATAGCTCGTCAATAATACATCTTTAAATTTAGGAGTTTCATTCAGATAAAAATGACCGAAATGAATTCATAGTCTTAGGTCCGTTTGATTGCAAAGGTGGAAAATGAGTGGAAAGAAAATGAATTTTAGGGAATTGAATTGTCTAGAAATTATTTTACTGGGAATTGTAATTAATTGTGTTTGATTGGTGCAATTTTCCACTTGGAAAATGTTGAAAGTTTGGTGTCCGTTTGACTTCATTTTTTATAAAAATTGTCCATTAAAGTGATAATTTTTTCTACCAATACATCTAGAATTTGTTCCAATTACAAAAAAGTAAAAAAAAAATTTTTTTTTAA
>CAIGRO010180980.1:0-17265 GCA_903798355.1 Fraxinus baroniana
ATTTTTAACCAGATTACATAAGCCATCACACCATCAACCATCAAAATAAATTTGAGGTCAGCTATATATATTTTTTCTCCATTCCATTCTATTAACTTACTCCAGATGCCCCAGTGTAATTTTAATGACAATTTGGCCGTCAACGTACACAAGCCGCCTCCTTTACCCCGGTTCGTAAAGGAAGTTTGAAATATAGGCTCCCACAATCGTGTTGAGTTGACTCTTTTCTTAATATAATATACTAATTTTCATATTTTTTTATGTTGAGTGCACTATTTGCCATATATACTTCTCCGACTCATTTAAATAAGGATGAACAAATTTCTCCACAAATGTGCTATCTCGCATTTTAGTAATAGTTGAAAGACTAGGCCAGTTTCCAATCCAATTCTTACTCTCCAAAATCCCTAAAACTTGCATTCTGGGTTTAATCTTCTTTTCAACGCTGCAAGAAAGTGATACTGGACAGTTAACAATACAAGAAAGATCATACTTCCCGGTTGCAAGTAAAACCTCCACTACCTTGCGTATCTTCGTCTGTGAGGCAGAAAATACCCGAGGAGCCTTTTGAAACATTTTCAAAATATCATCTTCCGAAAACCCCAAATTCCTAAAATGCCTTAACTTGAGTTCCCAAGTCTCATTGCTCATTGAACCAACAACCTGAACAGCATGAATAAACAATCTGGAACTTCTACAAGTCCCCATCTCATAAACCACTTTAACAGAACTTTTCATATTTTTTGGACTATACAAGAGAAATTTTGGAAATTGATACATATATTTTATGATTTGCTCCATGCCTACACCACAACTCTTCAAATATTCAATATTGGGTACCGCACTCTTCTCCAAATCGCGACTCCAGTACCAACCAGAAATCTTTAAAACCTTAGTTACCTCTGCACTAGATCCCAACAATCTTTTCAACACCGATAATGACGGTCCGAGCCTACTGTCTGCACTGCGATGCAATTTTACTGGATGGTTTGAGATAATCTCAGCAATGTCTTCGGCAGAAAAGCCCATATCTTGGAAAATCTTGAATTTGGGCTTGATGGTTTTCTCGAGACTTGCAGCAAGCAAAGCAGGCATAGTCTTCACGACTCTCTCCAACTGACTCTTTGAAAAACCACTCTCTTTGAGGAACGATAATATTGAATCAGATTTTTCCGGATTATTTTTACGGGTTAAAACGGAGGCAACTTGTAAAGCTGTTTCAGGAGAAAATTGGTGTTTGTGTAGCAGGAAATCATACGCTTTAAGATCATTTTTCACTTTCTTTTCGGTCGAGGAAGAGGAAAAAAGGATAGAAAATGAGAAAGAAAAATGGGATTTGTAAAGAAATGAAGGCTTACTTTTGCATAAATACATAGCCATTATCTTGAAGTATTGTGGATTACGTCTATAAATCGTATGTGTTGAACCTTGGACGATGATTCAGTAAAGCTTCTACGATTGGATTTTCTCAAGAAAAATATGTTCAGGATCTAGGGTTCCTTGGAGTGGGAAGAACACATCACCGCATCCCACAAGAGTGTTATGGGTTCAAACGAATTAAGGCAAACAAAAGGCTAGAGTGTCATCTACTCATAATTTAAATAAATAAAGCGAAAATTACAAAAAATCAGTATAGTTTACACTAATTCAAAAATCAGATTGAAAGTTTAATTATTTATAAATCAGATATTTTATTTTACATATCAAACCCTAAATCTATCCAAACCCTTAAATAATCCATTTTTCTCAACTCTCACTCTCTGACCATTTCTATTCACTCTCTCCATCGCCCCTGCCTCTCCTCCCCATCGCTTCTCGCCATCGGCAGCGTCGCGACTAGAATGGTAGACTCTACCGTTCACGGGGTGTGTGCCGTTCAGTGGGTACTTTTTCACTACTTTGAAGATTATGCATCCTTGAAGACCAGAGATCTAGAATGGTACTTTTTCAGCCATGTGGACAGAAAATACGGTAATGTGTTTTGACTGAATTGTGCCACTGGCAAAGGGTATTGGAAAGCAACTGGAAAGGATTGTCCAGTGCACCATGAAATTTTATTGATAGCTAGTAGGTAATGCATGAATACAAGCTTTGCGATGCAGAATTAGAAAGGCATAGAGTAGCACAGGTTTGGGTGGTTATGTTAAAATTTAAAGTTGGTACATATTTCTTTTTCTTTGCTGATAGCCAGTAAGTGTGTGTGTGTGCGCGTAATGAATGGAAACTGGCGAGGTAGAGTTGTAGTGATGGTGTTGCGTCGGGGTGCGGTGGTAGTGTTGATGCTGGTTGTAGTGGTGTTTGACTGTAGATGTGGTGTGTGGTGAGTTTAGATTTGGTTGGTGGTGGTGGTGGTGTTGATAGTCTGTAGTTGGATGTTGTGGTGGTGGTGGGTGTGTGCGCTATGGGGTGCAGTGCGATGGTATTGGCGGTGTGGGTGTGTGATTTTTGACCAGTTGTGGAGTGTGTGGTGGGTTGGTAGGTTGGTAGGTTCAAATCTCGTTTGATGGTGGTGCTGATAATGGTGATATTGTGTTCGTGGTGTTGTATTGTTATTGGTGGTGGCGGTGGTGGTGGTGGTGGCGACGGGATGAAGAGTGTTGTGATTTTGATTTTGTGACTAAAAACATAATCTGTGACCTTAAAATTCGATAATTTGTGACTAAAAGTATAATTCGTGACCAACCATTTTTTTATCTGTGACCTAAAATTATATAATCTGTGACCCTAAAAAAATTTGTGACCAATTAATTTGGAAATTTGTGACCGTGTACCTATAAATTTTGATCTGTGACCAACTAATTTTGAAATTTGTGACCATAAAATTTTTGAACTGTGACCGTCGGAATCGAAGTAGTCGCCAGAATGGTCTTCAGATTAATCGCCAAAGAAGAGTGGTGGTCGAAATGATCGTCATAATAGTTCTCGGAACGGTAAGGGTGGTGGAGGTGGAGTGTGTTAATTATATTATTTAATAATTAATTAATAAATAAATACTCGAGTTTTGCATTTTTAAACTTGACACGTGAAAATTGAATTGTGTCAAAGTTAACATCTAAGTTTTGAATTTTTCCCTAAATAAAGCCCGACGTGCATCACAGTTTTTTCACAAGGGCTTACCCTTCACTAGGGCGGTGGGCCCCACTCCTCTGTATTAAAAAAAGGAAAATAATAAATGTACACACTCTCCTCACATGAGAGGAGGCCCACGATTGATAAAATAATCGTGGCCCCCCTATTTTGATGGGGCAGGTGGGCCGAGTACAATCCCGTGTATGTCTAGCAAAATCCTTAAAAAAAATGTGGCCCTCTTGTGTGTAACATGGAGGGGGCCTACTTGTAGTTGAATTTAAACAGATTTATTAATGTCTATAGATTCTAATGAGTTTTATTGAATTCAAGACTTGAATGAATTTCAATTTCGTAGATTTTAATAAATTTTCTCGAATTTTATAGGTTCTCATGGATTAGTTAATTTTTTTTTATTTATTTATTTTATTTTATTTTATCAAAATTGTATTTTTACCTCTTCAATTACTTAAATAAATTGTCAACCTAACTTTGTAGAAAATTGTAAGATTTCACCATACTATTTCGAAGAATATTTTTCTTTGCAAACCAGATTATGTCGGGACGAGCAACTTTTTGATGCATATTATGTTGCAATTTGCAAATTCTAATTGTTAATCTAAGTCCATCTATCTGCACTAGATCTTTATTGCTTTTGAAATGTCACTTCCCATGCAAGCATATTTATTTGTAAGGTGATAAGAAATTGGATGCTAACAATTCAAGTTGTTTGATACTAAAACAAAAAGTAAATAAATAAATAAAAATCAAAGTATTGTTTATTAAAAGAAATTCATAAATTTGTCATTTAAAAGAAAAAAAAAATCTTAAACTTGTCTAAGCAAAATTCAATTTTCACTACTTTTCATTCCTATTGTTCACGACATTTGTCCACATATTTGAAGACATGTTAGTTTCCATTCATTTGCATGGTTTCTTTTGAGTTTCAAATCCGAGTTCATCCTCTTCAATTATTAATAATGATGTAGATGAATATTCAATATCCGTTCAATAAAGAATTCATCACAACGGTATGAAGGTGCCTCTATTTTGGATGGAACTATCAAAGAACAAATACAGTAAAAAAAAAAAAAGAAGAAGTCATCATTTATTATTAAAGAATTATAACATAATCGAATAAAAGAATTATATAAAAACTCACCTCTAAGTAATTATCCCACACTTCAACTAGCGGTAACCTTTTTGTGATTGTGTCCCATCTAAAACTAGAGTTGTAAGTATAAGCTCGGAGTATTTGTGATATTGTTGCTCAAACTTGTTAATTTTTTAGCATTGGCAATTATGTGAACAAAAAAATTAATTTGTAACGTGTTGTAAGAGTCAAGAACTTAGGGTGCAATTTGTATCATTGAATTATAAAGTCTAGGCCTTGAGCATGAAAAGAGGAGAAACACGGTCTAGCTTCTCGTCAAGTTGGAGCTCGAGCGACAAAAACAGAAAGCCTGTCGCCCGCCGTAATTGAGCTCTCAGTCGAGCGACAATACATCGTTCGCCTGTCGCCAACTTCTCGTTTCGAGCGACAGTGCGCCGCTCGCGTGTTGCCAGCTTATCGCTCGAGCAACATGTCGATTTAGAAAACCCTAATTTGCTGTTTTGAATTATTTTTTTCAGTCCATTCAACCTAATTACTATCTCCTATAAATACGCAAGCCTATGCACGAAAATAGATGTTGTTGTTTATTGTGCCTCTTCTCTATAACATATTTAAGAGCCTATTCATACATTGATTTCATCATTTCGCTCTTGATTTTATACCACATATATTTGGAAAAAAAAACATCAAACCCATTGAATTTGAAATACCACTTACTTTGTATTGGTCATAGGAATGTACTTTTCTCAATTGAAGTTCAGAGGTTGTTGGTTGAGAGAGATTGAACTATAAGCGTAGAAAGAGCATAAGGTCTTGGAGCATGTTCTTTGAATTCCTCTGGGAAGAGACATTTGCAGAAGCTCGTGAAACATATCTTGGAGCAAGTCTTGGAACAAACTTTGGATTTAGCAGGAAATAGATCGAGAATTCTAGTAGAGTTGGCTAGATAGCATCTGACTATAACTCACTCTGTATTGTTTATAGTAGAGGTACAGCTTAGTCCTAGTGTTTTTACCTAATTGGGTTTCTCCATCATCAATATTGTATTATTTACTATTTTTCTTATTACTACGACAATTCAACATAGGATAATTGAACTTGTATGCTTAAGTATCTAAAAACAACTAAAAGTAACTTATTTCTTTTGATTGATTAATTATACATGTATGGTCAAAACTAAAAACGGATAATTAACAACCATTCGATAACTTAAAAGCCGTTAAATTGGGAATCCGTGAGCTGTTAAGTAGTATCCAGTGTGACACCCAATTTTTCAGTTGGTATCAGAACACAAATTTGTTCCTTGACCCATATTATCTAAATGAGTAATTCATTATCCATCCAGTCATAATTTAATGACAGTAATTATGCCTCCTGAAAGATTAGGGTGAGAGCCTTTTAAAGTGGCAAGAACGATGACCGAAGATAAGAAAATCAGCGATTTTGATTTTGATGGCCTAAAATTGAAGATGAAAAGGGGAAGAAGATGCTATTTTCCAAAATAATAATAATAATAATAATAAATAGAAACTAAGGTTTTACAATGAATTTTGAGGGAAAATGACAAGATGAAATGAGAAAAATTGGGGGTTATTGAGTTAATAACTGAAGGAGAATTTTGTCATGTTGCCAATTTAAAAAAAATAAAATAGATATTGGTCAAAGGCCATTTCACCAAGGGTAATTATATTACCACTAAAAATATTATATCCACACCACATTATATTCACAACATAATTAAAACATAGTTTTAATAAATACACCACGATAAATTTACAATTATCTACCTAATGTTGTAAAAAAATAATAAAAAAGGAGAAAACATCTTCTTAGTAAATACACCACAACTAAAATTCATCTCTTTCTTAATTTTATTAAGTGCAGCCAAGATTCCAAGCAAACGATTTTTGTTTCAATTGCCCCACCATTATGAAGCAAATTCGGTGGCATATTATATTCTGAAAGTAATTCGATGACATATTATGAAGCAAATTCGATTCAATGCAAATAGTTGCTAAATACCTAAATAAAGAGTGTGGCAATACCATTACAAAATCTGAGTATAATACACATATTATTCTTATAAAAGTAACAATTTCCACAAAAAATGGACTTTCAATTTACAGTGAATTAATTGAACAATTGACTTTTCTGATAGAAAGCAAATAAAAGAATTTATACTTTCTTAATTTTATTAAGTGCAGCTATGATTCCAAGCAAACGATTTGTGTTTCAATTGCCCCACCATTATGAAGCAAATTCGGTGGCATATTATATTCTGAAAGTAATTCGATGACATATTATGAAGCAAATTCGATTCAATGCAAATAGTTGCTAAATATCTAAATAAAAAGTGTGGCAATACCATTACAAAATCTGAGTATAATACACATATTATCCTACATAACTAAAAGACTCACTTTGAATGGCACACAAGTATTCGGCCAACCGGTTCTAAGCCAGCCACTTTCGAGCCATCGAGCCATAACCGTGTTAGCCAAGCCGTCCTTTCCTAATGTGTGCTTTTTTTTCAATTTTTTTGTTACTTCTTTACCAAACGTCTTTTATGATTGTACTGTTCATTTTCCACACACGCAAACTTTGCCCATGCCCTTTTTCCCTGACTTTTCTCTCCATTTTCCAAGAGTAGCTATCTGAAATAATGCCTCTCAATAATTGAGTTCTTTCACATGTGAGATCTGATTTTCGATGGGTTTCCTCTTCCTCGAGCCTTCACTTTCCCTTTCTCATCTTTTCTATCTTCATTGATTTCCAGAAATAAAATTTTAGTTTCAGTTTTCCAACCTTCAGCCTCTCGGGAACCTTGGCTAGAAGTCAAATGAATATTTCCTGTTTGCTGTTGCTCACTCTCTCTACGCCATTTCTCTTTCATTTTTGATTAAATTGTAATTTTTTGCCCCATTTTCTTCTCCGTCTACTCTACCTTTACTCTCTATTCATATACGTATAAGCTATGGTGCAGTGGAGGCTGGAGTTGGCGAGATCCATGGAGAAAATGTTGGGACTGAAGCTGAGTGAAGATTTGGTACTGGCGACGTCGGTGGCGTTTAATGCTTCTTTCCTTCATTCTCTCTCAATCGGTTTCTCTAGATTCTTCTCTCTCGAGTACGATTTTTGATTTCAAGTTCAGAAGAGCACGTTCTTACAGTTAAAATCTCGACCCAAGGTTTTTGCTTTGCTTTTTTGGTACTGAAAATAGTTATTGCGATTCTTAAGCGTGGAGATTTCGTATGAGGTTTTCATTAGAGAGATTGAGATTTTGGTCTTTCATTAAATTAGGAAAATAATGAAATTCCCTAATGTATTGTTGTTTTTGCTTCCATGAACAGGGTATAATTGATTTAATGTGAAGTTTTCTTCATATATTGATGTATAGGAATGACCCAATTAATTGCTTTTATGGTGAATTTGTTGAAAACGGTACTAAATACTATTTTTAACCTTTCTGTTTTTCAATTCCCACGTTTTCATTTTGTCATAATTTCGTGGTTTCTTAACTTTGTCTTTTGTACCAGAGGAACTTGAATTTAGCTTATAAGTTGAAATCGTTTGTATTTTTTCAGAACCTTTATATGGTTGTGTTATGAAATAATCATTTGCATTGTTAAGTCACATGCATGCTCCCTCCTTTGGGTAACATCATACTCCCTCATTTCCATAATGTTTATGAAGTCTATTTATTTTTATCTGGAAACATCACTTATCCTGTATTTTTCAGAGTAGAAGAGAAGATGACAAAATTTAGTAAAAATGAGTGAAACTATGAAAATCGCTTCCTTTACATAAGACTTCCTTTTTATGAGGAGGTGAGGAAAGTGAAAATAATTTAGTTTCTCATTCTATTGAAGCTGCAAATGATACCAACTTAGATAGATTTGAAATTGCCCAGAACTTAAATTTACACAATGGACAGAGTGATTCAGCCAACCTTGGTAAGCTCTTTTTTTCATTCCATTTGGCTGTAAGAAGCATTATTGATTTGACCATTAAAATGGGGAAGCTCTTCATTCAAAATTTGTATAGTTCTCTGTATGTAATAAGGTTATTCCATGAAAAATAAAAAAGGTTATAGAAGATCTGTAGATTGGTAGGTAATGTGAGGATCCAAACCAATTAGATGTTTTACATAATATCTCAAAGCTTCAAATTTGACAAATATATATGATACTGAGAGTAACTTATTTTACTACTAAGGTGACAAAATCCTAAGATTGCCATTTAAAGATCAACTGAAAAAACAAGAGAAGTTAGGAATGTCAATACTTGATTATAACATGGCAAGATGAAATGTAAAAGGGAAGGAAGGGAAATCCACCTTCCCATGCATTGCTGAGCCTCAAAAGAATGATTCTGTCAAGTTGGGTGATCATGTCCATCACAATTATAGATTGGCCAGTATTGCACCTCCGTTTCATTCAACATCTCTGATAGTAGAGGTGCCACAAGTTGGTCTTGTTCCACTTGCTCAAGCTTTTCGTCAAGGAAAAAATCGTAATAAATTATGATTCACCCAAATGCTCATCCTAAGTCCCCACTCTATACATTTGGTAGATGAGACTTAGTTTCCTGTGTGAATATGATGTTTTGTTCTTCCATGCCATGTTTTTATATGTTGAACAGTTGAAGTATGTTAGTTGTTTATATGTAAATTTTTTATTTTCCTACTCACTTTTTTTTTTCTTGTCAACTTTGATTAATATCTATATTATGTGGCGTAATACTTTTTTTAGGTGTATGGAGGATTGAACAAGCACCGCTCGGTATGTCACTTGGTCCCTCCACAATAAGGTAGGAAAATTGCCATTTGAGGTTTCATTTGTTTACACATAATCATGAAAATTTGCCAATTCAAGATCTGTATCAATTCCATGTATATTTTCAATTTTCAATTGATCGTTTCTGCATCCACATTTCTTTCCAAAGTAGTCTTATTTACAAAAATATGGTTATTAGCATATAGAATGGAAGATAATCCAAAATATGTTTTCCAGTTTTGATGTTATGCATACATTTTCAATTGGATAAATTTCATATGTTCAGCTAATTTTCTGCAAATCTTTTAACTTTGGATCAATCATGATCGGCAAAGAAAAAAATATAAAATAAAGGGAAGGGGGAGGGGGTGAGTGCAAGGCTCTAGGAAATGAGAACATTTCTTCAATGTACATGTAATAGTAACAATTTTGTTTATTTTTCACTCCCAGAACACGAGGGGCGGAGAGTTTCTTACTGAAGCCTTCTTTTCCAGCTTCGGTCTGTCTTAATAGATTTTTAAAACATGATTTAAATGTTTTGAGGGGGTTCACGACTTTTTTGACAAAATAAACATGCTTTTAATTTCTAAACTTTGTTGTTCTCCTCTGCCATATGTATTCATTGTCTGCCATTAACCCATCGCAGAATCGAGCTGGATCGCGTCAGTTCTTAGACTCTTTCGGTGGATCGGAACAATCTACAGTTGGTGGTAATTCTGTTTCTGCCAATCTTTCTCAAGATTTGTCGTCTCGAATAGTAGTATTCAAACAACAGAGAAGGCTAGCTGACCTTTTAGATAGCACCATGTGCAACAGAAGGCTTGCTCTTCCCTCTGAAAGGATTGTGTATGCATTGGTTCAACAGATATTCCATGGCATGAGAGAATATTTCCTGGCATCTGCGGAGTTAAAGGTTTGCATATAAATGCCTCCCTGACAATAAAATGTACTTGTTTAGATCCTCTGGCTAATCTAACTGAATGCTTTGGTACTTATCTCGAATTGAGATTTATAGAAATTTCCTTGTAATTGTTGAAATTTTTATATCTCTACAATTTTTTGACAACGGTTTTGAAGAATCGTAGAAAGGAATAAACAAGAGAGTAAGAACAAAGTGAAAACCCTAGAAATTTATTTCACATATTTTCTCCTGTATTCTATCGTCGTTTTACCTTCAAGATTCGTCCTTCGTCTGTGAGCGTATGAAAAGGATAAGAAATGGATTCAATTGTCAAGTAAGTGGAGCACTAACTCAAAATTTCAAGAGTCCCTCATTTACCAAATAATGTTACAATCGTTTAACTTCAAATTATTTTTGTATGCCAACGAGATAAATAGTACCATTCAAATAAAAAACTTCAAGACAACATACAAAACTTTAATTGAGCAATATGTAGAATGAGTCGCAAGTGCTCGACTGTGGCTGTGAAATCACCCCAATCAGCATGTATAGCACTACAAGACCGACTAAACATTCATGTAACCGCCAAAGTGTATTTGATTTTGTTTCAATATAATTACAAAACACTTGGGGAAGTTAGCCATAAGTAGCTGAAAACTTAGATCAAATGATTTTAGCTCTCTAAGCCATCCTCAATTTTATTTTTTTCTGTTTTTTATTTTTTCCTTTAAAATATCACACTATTGAGTAGCCAACTACACCACTAGCACGTGCATCGCACGTGCATCTAACTAGTTCTTATAAAAGTAACAATTTCCACAAAAAATGGACTTTCAATTTACAGTGAATTAATTGAACAATTGACTTTTCTCTATCTTTCGTTTATTTTCTTAAATATTTGATTTATGATATGTCAAGAAACTTACCCGTGTTTGACGGCTACATATTCGCAATAAAAGAAAAGAAAGAAGAAGAATAAACTAGGTTTGTTTTTGTGGTGTGAATAATTAAAAATATATTAATCATAATTATGTAATTTTACTTAAAATTTACAGTGCACCTAATAATTTTTGTGGTGGTAATATAATTACCCTTTCACCAAATAGGCAAATACATTGTCCAACCAAGCTAAATGACCAAATCCCCCTAAAATAAATCCATTATCTAGAAGTTTCTCAAACAAGCCTAATATTTTGACAATTTTTTGCAATATACTCAGGTTCCTCACCTCCACCATGTCTTCTTCAGACTACTGCTAACGCCTGTAACAAAATATTTTCTCAACTGCTAAATTGAACAACTGAGATTATCGAAGTACTCGGAAAATCAGTAGTTTACCACTCTGCCTCTCCCACATTCCCCCAGTTTCTTTGAAATGATGTTATTCATTGGGTGAGTGAATAAAGACAAACAGCGCTCAAATGGGTCACCTAATTAGCATGAACATGATTTGCATGCTTCCCTTTTTATTTTTTTTATTTTTTTATTTTTTTTAATTGAGCTATGGCTATACTTGTAAAATAATTTTATCTATTTATCAAAAATGTAATTTAATTTATTTGCTTATAAAATGGTGTCATAAACAAAAATGTGGTGGAAATATTACCATCAATTTTTCAATTTATGTTAACTAAATCGTATTTTAATTACGATAAAGATTCTTAACTTTTGCTCAATTTTGTGCTCATTTGCCCTTTGTATTTCGAAAAATGCAAGATAAACACCAAATACAAAAGTTTGATAAAGTATTCTCTTCATTGTAATAGAATATCTGGACAAAAATAGTCATTAGAGATCAGATGTACAAATTAATTGAATGTTAAATATAAGAATGTGACGAAAAAACAGTTGGAAAAACAAGTGCCAAAATAAATAAAGATTGAAGACCTCATTACAATTAAAATTTGATGCAGTTGACAAATATGAGGCGGTTATTATAATTACCAAAATAAAAAGGTTCAAATTCATTTGCACTTTTCAGAAGGTGAGGGACTCAACTGCAATTTTTGCTAATTAGAACTTAGAAGGAAGGACATTTGTGCCTTTTTCATTAAAATAAAAAAAATGACCAATTGGGCAGCACAACAGGAAAGGGACTTCTCAATCAAGAGACAAACGTTAAGACATCATTTCCACGTCAAGAAACATATAAAATGTAAGAAAATAACAATCTCGCTCTCAGGTGAAAATCTCAACATTTGATTTAGAATAATTGATCATTCTTCCTATTACTTGTCAAGTTATATTAATCTAGAAAATTTCTCAAAAGAATAATGCTATACGTATAAATTGGAGAAAACGGTATTCTATCATTTAATACCATCTGCATGAAAATCATCACCAGTTTTTACACACAGCATTACACTTCTCGAAAAATCGATAAGACCCTCTCATTAACACTACTACTTCATTCTAAAAACTCCATAAGCTGACCCAAAAAAAAAAATAAAAAATAAAAAATAAAAAGCTTTCTTTAATGATCAAACACATGTTGTAACTTTCAACTTGTTCCCCCTCTATTTTCGGTTTATTTGATCAATCTATGCTGAGTCAAAAACTTTTAAAAAGTCGATGTACGAATAAAATTTATATACAATAAAATTATAAATTAAGTCAAAGTATATCATTATCTAAAGTTATCTCCGACGACGTTTTACTGCATATAACTTATCTATAACAGAATCTATATTTAAGTTCATAGTAAGTTCTTGTCACATGTAGAGTGCAATACGATCGGCAAGAAAAATATGTTGCTTTTCATACTGTCATTTGCCATTGTAATTCTTCTCTTCCCTTTTCATTGGAAAAAACTGTTAATACTATTTAGATGTATGTTGCTTTTACCTTAGAATGTATCTGATTATTCACATCTCCATGCATTGATGATTCGATTACATAATTCGCTCTGCCAACCTGTTGAATTTGAATATGGTAACACATTTATTTTCAAATTGGACAACACAACACCAGTACACCACAACCATTTTATAATCAAGAAGAATTTATTAGCACTTCGAGTATTTTTGTAACATTAAAAACTATAAAACAATCAAATTAAATCTAAAGCGAGACATTTTCATCAAACACTAGTAGTTATTTTTAGTTTCTTTGGCACATTCCTGTTCAAAAATTCTCAAAGATTTGCTTATGTTTTCAAAATCTTTGGTGCTAGCAACATTGGAAAGATGCTCCAGGATTTCCAGTGCAAGTGGTGGGCTAATGTGGCGGATTCTGTGTATTTTGAGACTCATTGCTGCAATGTCAAATAGTTAAAAATTCAAGTAGAAATTGCCTTCCTTGGCACTATAAAATGATCAAACCATATCAACACTCCTTTGCATCTGTTGGGCCGTGAATTTATAGGAGAACCTAAGGAATCCATTCCATATGAAAAATTGCAGAAAATGATATTAAACGCAAAAATTCAAAACTTGAGTAGAAACCAAACCAAAACAAAACAAAAATAAATGCATAAAGCTAGACAAAAGCTTACCTTACAAGATGAAGCCCAAAATGCAAATTGCAGCCAAGTTTTGCTGGTATCTCTGTTCTTTGCACAATTGCAACCAAGCGCATATTGACCTTATCTTTGCCTCCATTACATATTGTGATCCATAAATTCATAGAAAGCCAGCAACATATATACCCCTCATGGTCTCCAATTACCCCTCCGGGGCTCCCCCAACAGAAAGATTTGAGGATATTTTGAAGAAACCATCTGATGCAGGACAAAGGAGAAGGCAACAAGAACGGGGGAGAAACTGAGAGAACGGGGGAAGAAGCCGAAGAAAGAAACAGAAATTCAGGGGGCAAGAGGGGAGAAAACGGGCTGCAAGTCACTGTTCAATTCATCAAGAGTGTTTTTGGTGCACATTAAAATGAGAAAATGCATTCTTTTGATGTGATGTGATGAGAGATATGTGGTTGAAAAAGAATGAAAAGTTATTGATGTGATGGAAAATATTATATTATTGAAAAATGTGTGGTTGAAAATGAGTAGAAGAATGAGAATGAAAAAAATAATATGGGACAAACAGGGCCCAAGTATCTAAATTACCATATGAAAATCATATACATAGCGAAAGCCTAGCTAGTAACGGGTTTGGGCCAACCCACCACTACANAATGAAAAGTTATTGATGTGATGGAAAATATTATATTATTGAAAAATGTGTGGTTGAAAATGAGTAGAAGAATGAGAATGAAAAAAATAATATGGGACAAACAGGGCCCAAGTATCTAAATTACCATATGAAAATCATATACATAGCGAAAGCCTAGCTAGTAACGGGTTTGGGCCAACCCACCACTACAAGCCCAATAACAATAAAAATAGAAAACATAAATAATAAAACCCAATAACAATAAAAGTAAGTCACGATCTCTCGATGATGTCCACATCACCATCAGTGTTGAGTTTTACCACACCCCCCACCCCAGACAGTAGGGACCTGGGAAATTGTATAATCACAATCTAATTTTGGAATAACATTATATCTTGGGTTAGGTTTTTCCCCTCTCAAAATTTGAGTCAGATGCTACAATTATCAAGTAGCCAAGTATAGAGGCTATCTGCTAATTCCCATGTGAAATTTATCTACATTTAGGGTTACCAGAGCCATGCTTCTAGCTTTGTCTTGAAAGCTCGACATTATTGTTACTGGATAAAACAAACATCAATAAACATATGGCCGCCAGGAAGATCAAACAAAGATTTTGACCGATGAGCCTACTATGAACTTAAAGAAATAATTCTTATTTTCTTTGTTTTTATACTTCTATACAATATAAAATAGAAATTTCAGCACTCAAATTGTTTGTACTAAATACTGAAGAATCAGCCCTCGCTAGCTACAGTTCAGTCTCATGGCAGAGTTCTCGATTCTACTTTTGTTTGATCCAATCAAATCAACTTATGTAAGGCAAAGGAAGAAAGCCAAAAGACTAAAAAGAGATTCTACTTTTGTTTGACCCAATCAAATCAACTAATGTAACAAAGGAAGAAAGCCAAAAGACTAAAAAGAGATTCTGTTATGTGCATTTGCAGTGTAGAGATGATAAGTGAAAAATGTTTGGATCCAAATAGTTGTTAATAACAGCATTATATAAGCGATGGTATCTTACTTCAAACAGGCTCGAAAAGGATGGCATAATTTATTTGAAACCAACTATTGAAAAAGCAGGAATACAAAAGAGATACAAGGAAAGGTGCATAGGCAAAGTACCTATTCATTTCTAACCAGATTCCATAAGCCATCACACCATCAACCATCAAAATAAATTTGAGGTCAGCTATTATATTTTTTCTCCATTCCATTCTATTAACTTACTCCAGATGCCCCAGTGTAATTTAATGACGATTTGGCCATAAATGTACACAAGCCTCCTCCTTAACCCGAGTTCGAAAAGGTAGTTTGAGATATATAGGCGTCCACAATCGTGCTGAGTTGACTCTTCTTAATACTAAGTTTCATATTTTTTTATGTTGAGCACAATTTGCCGTATAAACTTCTCCGACTTCATTTAAATAAGGATGAACAAATTTCTCCACAAATTTGCTATCTGCAATTTTAGTAATAGTTGAAAGACTAGGCCACTTTCCAATCCAATTCTTACTCTCCAAAATCCCTAAAACTTGCATTCTGGGTTTAATCTTCTTTTCAACACTGCAAGTAAATGATACTGGACTGTTAACAATACACGAAAGATCATACTTCCCGGTTGCAAGTAAAACCTCCACTACCTTGCTTATCTTCGTCTGTGAGGCAGAAAATACCCGAGGAGCCTATTGAAACATTTTCAAAATATCATCTTCCAAAAACCCCAAATTCCGAAAATGCCTTAACTTGAGTTCCCAAGTCTCATTGCTCATTGAACCAACAACCTGAACAGCATGAATAAACAATCTGGAACTTCTACAAGTCCCCATCTCATCAACCATTCTAACAGAACTTTTCATATTTTTTGGACTATACATGAGAAACCTTGGAAATTTATACATGTTCTTTATGATTTGCTCCATGCCTACACCACAACTCTTCAAATATTCAATATTGGGTACCACACTCTTCTCCAAATCGCGACTCAAGTACCAACCAGAAATCTTTAAAACCTTAGTTACCTCTGCACTAGATCCCAATAATCTTTTCAACACCGATAATGACGGTCTGAGCCTACTGTCTGCACTGCGATGCAAACTTTCTGGATCGTTTGAGATAATCTCAGCAATGTCTTCGGCAGAAAAGCCCATATCTTGGAAAATCTTGAATTTGGGCTTGATGGTTTTCTCAAGACTTGCACCAAGCAAAGCAGGCATAGTTTTCACGACTCTCTCCAACTGACTCTTTGAAAAACCACTCTCTTTGAGGAACGATAATATTGAATCAGATTTTCCCGGATTCTTTATACGGGTTAAAATAGAGGCAACTTGTGAAGCTGTTTCAGGAGAAAATTGGTGTTTGTGTAGCAGGAAATCATACGCTTTAAGATCATTTTTCACTTTCTTCTCGGTCGAGGAAGAGGAAAAAAGGATAGAAAATGAGAAAGAAAAACGGGATTTGTAAAGAAATGAAGGGTTACTTTTGCATAAATACATAGCCATTATCTTGAAGTATTGTGGATTACGTCTATAAATCGTATGTGTTGAACCTTGGACGATGATTCAGTAAAGCTTCTACGATTGGATTTCTCAAGAAAAATATGTTCAGGATCTAGGTTTCCTGCGAGTGGGAAGAACACATCACCGCATCCCACTATAGTCTATGGGCTCAGACGAATTGGGGCCAACAAAAGGCTACGGCCTACGGGTGTTCTCTAGTCAGAATTTAAATAGATTGACGGTGCAATGCATAATTCAGGATTTAAAGCATCATCATTTCAAAATTAAAAATTGCGATTTTAAATTTTAAAAATCAAGTTTTCATTAAAATTTATTTATGAATTAATTATATATGTTTTATTAATAAATATATAAAGGTTACAGATCTATACAATTTGATCACAATTCAAAAATTTTATAGGTCACAGTTCGTTCATCGATTACAAATTAAAAATTTAAAAGTCATAATTTGTTCATCGATCACAAATCACAAAATTTAGAAGTCACAATTTATTTTATGGTCACAAAATATCAAATTATAGGTCACAGATTATTTTTATTGATCACAAATTAATAAATTTGTAGGTCACACAGTATTTATCGATCATGATTTATTATTTATTGATCACACTCCAGCTAATTTATTGGTCACAATCAACAAATGATTTGTGACCGCCACCAACACAACAGTACCGTCGCCTCGGCCCCCAACACCAACTCCACAGAAACGCACCACCACTTCCTAGCAACAAAATCACTGTTTCAAATATCACAGCCAACGTTTTTACCACCACCACTACACCAAACCGTC
>CAIGRO010180986.1:9482-20620 GCA_903798355.1 Fraxinus baroniana
CCCCCCCCCCCCCCCCCTCCCTCTCTTTCACTAAATTATATATCTTGTACGCCGGATTTGATTCTAAATCTACATTGCTAACTATATTTTTGTATAGTTGGTAATATTTTGCAGTGTATTAGGGTTGTCGCCGCTGGTTGCTCCACCACCTTTCAACGGCATCATGGGCAAAGTCATCTTCTCCATTCTGTTCATGTTTGCCTTTTTTACATCGTTTCTTCTTACTATCAACGCTGTTGAATCTGAAGTAGGTATGATAATATCATCTCTCTTACACACACATACACACGTTATGTAACTTCAATTTCTCGACCCAAGAAATGCATTGTTCGAACGGAACGACAAACCATTATAGATTCTGGGGATTTTGCTATGTCCTTGCATGGATAGTACGAGTGTACGACATTTTATATCCGTCAAAAAAGTTGAAATCAAATTCATCAATTAATCTTAAGATTTTGTCCGGGCGCAATTATAATTTTAATTCCAATGTTTACTCACAGCCAACCCACAATTTGAATGACAATGGTCCAAAAAAGCTAGTTTTGTGTCATTTTAATTGCGCTCAGACAAAGCTTAAATATTAACAACACATTTCATTAACTTTTATAAAATTTATTATTTTTTGTAAAAAGTTTTGTCAAACAATCCCTTAATTTCATTCGTGGATTTTCCATATTTGAGTTGTTCTTTTGTTGGATCAACGCACTTTTTATTGTATATTTATGGGATTACTGCCAATTAAGGTTGTAGATCTCAAAATCAATGATCTTTTGCTTTATTCTTTGCGTTTAATGTTTATTTCCATAATTGGCTTTCACATTATTCTTTGTCCCAAAAATATGCTTTGATAGTAAAATGGTAGATCTGCGGGATTCAGAATCTCGTGCCTCTTGAATTATAGCTTGAACTATATATGGTTTTCGTATTAAAGATATTTTTAGTAAATTTTGATAAAATTTAATGAAATTTGTGGTTGAAATATTATAGATCCCATTAAATGTGTAATTAAAATTAATTTTTAAATTTAATTTAAATTGTAATTCAATTTTTTAGCTTAACCAAATTGGAGATTTTTTTAAAATAGTATTTACCTGTTAAAATATTGACGTTTGTTGAATTTTGGTAAATTTTCACCTTTTTAAAGTCATTAAAAAAGTGATATTACAGTCCTAGAATCGAGGAACTAGAGACTATCACGTCACATTTTCCTTCAATTGGAGGTATAATCATTTCTAGAATGGCCAACGTTGACCAACAAAAAGTCCAAACATGGATCAATCAAATTTCAATACTAGCTTCTTTAATCTTCCCCACCCCACCCCAACCCAAAAAGAGATTAAAAAAAAAAAAAAGTTGAGAACATTTTCAACATTATAAACTTTAAGACCTTACTGAAATTTGAAAAAATAACAGAAGAAGAATCTCAGTTCAACTATGAGGAGATCACGGCTAAAGGACCAGAGAATTGGGGCCATCTGAATCCAGAATGGCAAGTCTGTTCAAATGGAAAATTGCAGTCTCCGATAGATCTTCTCCATGAAAGAGTGACGGTGGTGCAGAATTTGGGGAATTTGAAAAGAAATTATAAGCCAGCTCCTGCAGCACTCATTAACAGGGGACACGATATTATGGTAATCCTCCAGTATGGTTATGTTCTTGTTTCTTGCATGAATTTTGCTTCTCTCATTCATAGCTTACTCTACAGTATAAACAAAGAATAAGGAAGTCTTTTTATTGTCTACTTATTGAAACTCTTGTAGCTCTCTTGATAGGTAGTACTGGATAATATAACGAGCAAGATTTTGTATTATTATTTCGTATACTCAATAGATAAATTTAAGGTCGACTACAAGTGACATTTTTTTTCTTGATCTTTTACCAGGTGGAATGGAAGGAAGATGCAGGAGGCATTAATATAAATGGTACAGACTACAAACTAAAGCAATGCCACTGGCATTCTCCCTCTGAACACACAGTGAATGAAACAAGGTTCATTTGACCACTCTTCTCTTTACCAACAATTAATTACTTGAAACCTCTGAAATAAGTAATTTTACTTTGTTAGCTGTATGCATACATTAAGTTTTTTTTTTAAAAATTTTTTTCCCACTAGATAAAATCAGTAAGTTACTTTTCAGCAAATGCTCACTTGAATTTTCTTAGCAGCTATGATATGGAGCTACACATGGTTCATAAAAGCTCTTCTGGAGAGGTTGCTGTGGTTGCAATCCTGTACAAATTTGGACACCCTGATCCTTTCATTTCAAAGGTAATTAAATTGGCTCAGATTCACTTATTTTGAAGCTTCTCCCTCGACGTTGTAACTTAATAGCACGTATATCGTAACTTCTAGTACTGAATGGAACTGAACAATATCCAAAAGGAAGAATATGTAAAGTCTTACCGTGTCTAATATTACATACCAAATAAAATCTAAGAGCTTTGGCTACAAGCTTTAATCCATTATTTTTCATCAGACCACACCCGATCAACCGAACTGCACCATGTATGTATGCATTCATTTTACACCTGTGACAATATTCATACTGTACTAACAGTTGGTCATCTTTCTCTGTTACAGTTTTTACACCATGTCAAAACAGTGGATCACAAGGGAATTGATTTGGGGGTTGTTAACCCATGGGAAATCAAGTTTGGAAGCAGAAAATATTACAGATATTTGGGTTCCCTAACAGTTCCCCCTTGCACAGAGGGTGTTCTTTGGACAGTACTCAAGAAGGTCAGTCCAGATTTGACAGCAAAAGTTACTTTCAAGATAATCAATTTTTTTACAATAAAATCATTTGTACATGAATGGTTTTGCCAAAAGCCATCAGAATACTCACAATGTGGGGCTCCACCTTGTATTTAAAAATAAAACAAATATGCGGGCCCACAATGTGTGTGTTTTTTGTTGGTCTTATGTTGCTTCTGATTCTGTACACGAAGAAAGATTGATTTTTTAATACAATTAAGCTACTTGTACATCATGTTTCTATATCATGGTTAACATATGATGATGTGTAGAAATCAAGGCCATTAATTGTTTTATGTATTGTAAAAATTAATGAAAAAACTATGTATCACGAAATGTCAACCAAGATATAAGTATAATAAAATTGTTTTTTATATGCTAATAACTTACCTTGGAAACACAAGTTAGAGTAACTTTTGCTTAGTTTTTAGCATCTAAAAGCCTTCTTCTTTTATAGGTGAGAACGGTCTCAAGGGAGCAAGCAAGAGAACTTAGGAATGCTGTTCACGATGTAAGTATTTTTCACGTAGAGTTGAATTGATTTTAGTGAATTACCTGCAAAAATTGCATTAAGGTAACTTGAAAAAATTTATATAGAGAATATTAGAAAGTTCTAAAAAAAAAACAAATCGGTTTCTACAAAATATTTGACAAGACTTTGTGTATTGTTGTTTTGTCGTCTAGATTTTGTTCGAGGATGTGTTGATTTGTCTCTTTTCAGGGATTTGAGGAAAATGCAAGGCCAGTTCAGGAATGGAACGGAAGAACCGTTTACATGTATAATCCCAGGAGTCTGTGAAATTTTTCGTTCAATAGAAAATGGAGAAGAGAATAAGGATAGATAAATGCGATTTTTGTACATAGTACTGGATAATATTAATGAAATAAAAGAAAAGAAAATTTTATTTATTATGTTGTCCAGTACTGCATACCGATCATAAAAGAGTAGTAATTTATGTTGATTCATTCTTCTTCTACTAAATGTTTGTGCAATTATCATTTACGCAATCCTTGTATAAGACAGAAGAAAATTCACCGAATATAGAAGGAAGGTTCAAGATTTTGACTCATAAACAGAATTGTACAAGACATGAAGATGAGTATGGTAGTAGAAATTTGTCTCCCTAAAGAACTTTCATTGAGGGGGGATTTTAAGGACGCAAAAAAAATAATAAAATAAAATAAAAATAAAAATAATAAACCGAATTAGTTGCTCACATTTTTTTTAAAAATAAAATAAAATAAATTTCAAAAATTGATTATTTATTCGCAAAAAAATTGATAAAATGTTAGAATAAGACGATAATTGAAAAAAAATGGTTACTTTACCTCCATTTTTTTACTTAGTACGAATTACCAAACGTGGAGGACTAAATGTTAAGTTTTCCTAAATAATAAAATTATATTACTAATTTCAATAAATAAATATGAGAAATCAAAATTGAATAATTTCCCTTTCTTTTTTTTTAGAATTTTGGTTGAATTATTGAATCCGAAATTCCAAATGCTAAATTTGCAAGCATGCAAAAAAGTCAATTACTTGAGGATTGCTTAACGTGAGAAAAATGTAATCAATCATCCTACACGTACGTAATCTTTACATCATTGTTTATATTATGTCACGTGAACACACTATTGAACAATTTTTTATTTAAAAAAAAAAAAAAACACTTTTCTCACCCACAAATTTTTGAAAACAAAGAAAATGTCATCTGTGAGGGAAAATGTGTACAATTAGCATTATTGATACAATCATACTGTATGTACATTATTTTTAACATTGTACTACGTGAAAACACATAATTGAAAAGTTTGAAAAAAAGAAGACGCACAATTTATACACAATAATGTCAACCCCCACAATGTACATTTAACATTATTCATGATGTCATTGCTAATGTTATATTGCATCACTTGACTAATGCATAAATATAATGGAGCGTGACGGGTTAGGAATGGGTATTACTGTTTTCGTCTAGTCAAGAATCTTTGTAAGGCAGAACAGGACAAGTTGAAAAAAAATCCTCATTTAACATCTGTTTAATTCATTATTTAATTTTTAATACGATTTAAATTGAAAATATAATAAAATAAAATAAAAATTCGGGGCAAATTCAAGAAATTCAGGATGGGAACATGTTCCTGTCTCCGTCCTGCTTACCAATTAGGACGACTAACTCGTGAACCAAATTTTCAAGAATTCTTAATGCAGTGACCAACACGCGAACCCATATGTTTCAAGAATTCTTGATGCAATTCAAATTGAAGCAAGTGACTCTAGCAGTTGCGCAGCTTGTTAATAGAACAAACAATAATGACATTGACACATTTGGTAAAATAGATTGGATAGTACCGCAGGTACTAAAGAAAAAAAGAGCTAAAATGTCCTAGCAGTTCCGCAGCTTGTCAACCATTCTTCTCGTCACCGTATAGCTGGGCTCTTTGAAAGTCACCTACCAGCAATACATAAAGAAAACAATAAATATAATGCAGAAATAAATACTCTGAAGGCTTATAGTTCTTAAAGAAAACCCCAAGTCTCTAAACTCACTGTTACTCCAATGATTATACCCAGTATCTTCTGTATATAAGCCTGCCATTAGCCCATAGACGTACCTTTTCCGATCTCAACTATCTAGAGAGGAAGTTATTGCTTTTTAAGCGCATTCATTTTATCTCTGAGATAGTAAAGCTTGGCCCTCCGTACTTTCTTCTTGTCCAGAACCTTTATCTCCTTTATATTTGGCGAATACCTGTCATAATCTCCTCGTTTAGTCATCCTTCATAGATTCATCTATCAAAAGTAACTTAACAGCCTGAAATAACCACAACAATGGAAAGTGGTAGCCAAAAAACAGGCGCATTTCACTCAACACAACACGCTGATCAAGAGGTTAACCCGAATGTCATTTTATAATAAATGTAATAAAGAATTGAGTTATAAGTGCGTCCTTTTCCAAATTGAGGAAACAGTAGTGGAAAATAATTCAACCTCTAACCTAGTAAAAACATGTAACTGCATGAATACTCACAAAGGGAAAAGAGACTCAACACCAACTCCAGCTACTAGTCTTCTTAATCTGAATGTGGTACTCAAACCAGCATTTCGTTTTGCTATAACAATGCCTTTTATAACTTGAACACGTCTTTTGTTCTCTGGTACTTCCTGTGATAGCAAGATCATAACAAAAGGCACGAGTATGGAGTATCAAAACTGAAATTACTAATGAGACTGACAATATTATGGCAGCAGAAGAATAAGCAAACAAAAGGCTGATTTTCCAGTAAAAGCATTCTGTACCAATTTAAGTTGGACAATGTAACCAGGCCTTATGTCAGGTATCTCTCGTTTTTCTTTCACTTCCTCGACTGCTTCCTTATCAAGTATCTGCAGTTTGTATCAATAAAATAAAATCCTCACTGTAGGACAGTGCTAAACTGTAATGTGAAAGCAAAAAAATGACCAAAACGAAGTATATTTTGATTTTCCGTACCTGCATTATGTGTCTGGCTGTTTTATCAAGCCTCTTGAATTTGATGCGTTGTGGCACATCATCAGAAGTCGAAGCATCTTGAGAAGCAGGTGCCATTGTTGCCATACATCTAGTGGGTAAAGTCAACACCTTAGCAGCTGACATAGTCAAACCTAAGCTTTGACTTATGTAAGATGGAGCCTCACAAGCTTTCCCATTGCTTTCAAATTTGGTGACAAAACATTTGTTCTGAAAATCATGAATGCTTTCACCTATCAGAAGCAGTTTAAAAAGAGAGAAGGCGCTGCAGTGTCATGTAGAGGAAGCTTAGAGCCAAATATATGGTTTGTTATAGTTTCAATGACAAGCATGTCCAGTTTCCATTATTTTATTAAATATTGTGGCATTTTAAACATTGTAAAATGGGTCATTTGATCAAAGCTCAAAAGAATGTGAATGTGCACACACATATAGCTAGACATGCACCACAAAACATACGACTATAAGACTTGGTCTAATCTCTAACAAGCTTAGTTGACTCAACAAAATCCATTTTACCAAAAATTGGAAAGTATTTACTAATCTTCTATAATCAACAGGATCTAGTATAAAAAGCATATTGAAGATAAGGTTAATTTGAAGAAAAGAAAAATACACAAAAGGAAGAGTAGCACTAATTAAGAAAACTGAAAGTCAAAATAGATGGGCAAAGGAGGGGATGCATCTTTGAGAAGGAACAAATGACAGAGAAACTGTATGACTGATGATAACATAGTTCACAATGCCAGCATCAATGTAAAATGCAGATCAACCAAATGAGTTTGCCATGAAGCGGAGGAACAGGAACATACATATTTGAAAGCTAATCTTGAAAAGCTTAGAATCCTAATCTTGATCCAAAAGCTTAAAATATTGAGTTCTGTTGCATTTCTTATTACTTTCCTTCATTTGAAGTACTTCCCCTCTTCTTATTTTCCTTCATTTGTTACATTTATTCGCTTTTGAGAGGTCAGGTTTATGTCCCCCTTTTGTTCTTGTGAGTTTTAATTTTACATATATACGGTTGGGGAATCCTAACTCCCATCAGCCTTCCTTGGTAGTGCCTGAAAACCCAATGAGGTTGTGTCATGTTTGCTTAAAAAAAAAAATCCTACTAGATCAAACATCCAGTATCCACAATCTTTCATGTGCACCCCTCAGTACCTGGCACTTCTTCCAAGCTATGGATTGTTCATTGCAGCTTAACCATTTGCCAAGGATCGTGTAGATTTTTTTCTTGCTCTTCATTAACATGATCAGCTCATCCAAAGGCCGCACATTATTTTCCAATCCAACATGCATTGCTTCACTTACTATCCACATAGTCTTGTCCCATCATCAACATTCACCAATGTGATCGAAATTTCCCCCAAAAATCATTATGTTATTGCCCTCCCTAAAGCCACAGATCTTGGATATTGAACTTTGGCTTCAATACCACTAACCAAATTTCACACACAACATGAATAATAAAGTAGTTCAATCAATAAATTGAGTGAGCTGGACATAAAGGACGACCACATGGTTGCTGAACTTTAGACAAGTGTCAAATGGAGGAAACAGGAGTAATTTGAACTTAATGAATATACAAGTTTGCATTGTTACTTAGCTCCTGTTCATTCCAACATCATATCTACCTCTGTTTCCTATTTAATCTTTATGCTCCAGAATGAGTCTAGCTCAAGAAAGGCTTTACTGAAGCTCAGTTAAACTTGACTTGTTAGAAAAATAAGTGAAGCTCAAAGCATGTCTGTATGCTCGTCAAGAGTTCGAGCATAGTTTTAAAGCTCAAATAAGATTTGGCTAGACAACTCATTCCACATTGGACATTGGACCAAAGAATGGGATAACCATGTTCAGATTTCACAAAAAGTGGGCTTAGGCAAAATTCCAAGAATGAACCCTAAGTTTCACGGGGTGCCTTTCTTCTTGGCTAAGAAAGGGACACCGTGCGGCAGTAGTCTGCTCTGCTAGACTACCTTCCGCCTTTTCTCGGTCACTTCGGGACATAAGAAAATTTGATTACAATTTTAAGAAAGCTTGCAACATGAAATTGAACACAATGGAAATAACTTCCTCATTGATTGCTAGAAAGTTGAAAATTATAATAGACGAAAGCAGGAAATTACAATGGCTAGTGCAAGGGGCGAACACTAAAAAGCTTGAAAATGTTTGAAAGACTAATACCCCCTATAATAGACTTCAGAACAAAAACCCAAACGATGACAGTAGACGTCTTTAGGTTCTGGAATCATACTTTTATTTTTCTATTTTCTAACTATTTTACGAATTAAATAAATTAGCTGCAGCCCGTGACACTAAGGCTTGCCAGAAAAACTACACCATTCTAGAGCACCCTAAAGCTCACCTCTGCTCCCCCATCTACCAAAGGAAGATGCATAGAAAAGCTGCCTCATACCCACAACCTCATCTTAAAAAAAAAACCTTAAGAGTTAGCTCATTTTTATCTTCATTAATCATGCTTATCTTATCTCTTTTTTCTTTTTTCTAATTCAAACAAAAAACCAAACCAAACCATGGCGTACTCAAACTTTATATATACAGATCAGAGCCATGTGCTTTCTCTCCTTTCTTAATTTCAGATTTATGTGATATGCTAAATATAAATTTAAAAGAAACTAAACAGCAATACTAAAAAAACAATGGTTTCCATGCCCATCATAAGCTTAGACCTTGTGAAAAGATTAATTTTAACGACAAAATAAAATTTCAAGAAAAAGCTTGTAAATTGTTAAAATTCAATAACCAATAACTATATTACATGCCATTAAAACATACCGGAAAAAATGCCAAGCTAGAACCAATACAAGGGTTGAACTGCGATGAGTTAGCAAAAGAGTGACCCTGAACGTTCAACTCTAAAGAACAGATTGATTTAAACTCAACATTTTTCAGATTGCTGACTGTTTGTCTCGTGGCGAAACGAATTTTCCCAAATAATGACTGCATTTCTCCTCTGAATCAACCTGTATTACAAGGAAAACGTGATGGAGTCAAGTCACATAAACTAATCATCCAATCATTTTCTCATCTCAACCAATCAGTTGTCGGAGGTGGAGGAGTCCATGTTCAAGCTGATAACAAAACCTTAATGCCGCGAATCCCATTTCATCAACAGAGAAATTTACACCTGTCTATTCAACGCTCCACTTCCACCACGTCAATTCTCACACAACTCTCTTCACGGGTGAAAAACGTACTTAAACAGGGGAACTTAACTCGAATCAAAAACCAAAATCAAAGTTTATATCATTTTAATCTAAATATTTCAATTAAAAATCTATGACCAACCCATATAAACATAAAATAAGAAAATATACGCCATCAACAAAAATTCAAAATTCAAAATAACAAAGAAAAAGAAAAGAAAACAAGTCCTTACAGAAATATTTTGATTTGGATCCTGGGAGGCGAGACTAGAGTGAGAGGCGCCGGTGGTGGAAGGCGGCGAGAGACGATAGTGATAGCTGAATCAACGGGTGGATTCGCGGAGAGATGAGAGGAGTAAAATCTGTGGTTGGGATGGATTGCCTCTACCTGGATGAGTTTTTCTTGGGCTGCTGAATTTAAAAGCCCAATAGTCCCAAAAAAAAAAATTGAAAGTGATTTGGGTTGGGCCCTAAGTTCAGAAGCACATGCCCACACTAGACCCTATGAGGAAAGTGGAAATTATATCCATCCCTACTTTTCAAGATCCATTTTTCAAAATCAGATTTTAAGTTTCATTTTTCAAAAATCAGATATTTTTAATTAGATACATAATTTTTATATTTAATTAAATATTAATAATATTATCATAAAAATTAATTTATACACACCCCCTACCCAATAACCCTAAAATCAATTAACTCATTACATCCACGTTCTCTCTCTTCCCGCCGCCTCCCTCTCCCCTCTCCTCTCCCTCCTCCCCTCTTTCTCCCCCCCTCCCCATTCGAACCCAGCAGCCCTCGCTTCCATTCCCTCTCTTTCTACCGGCGCTTCACCGATCACGTCCATATCCGACTGAGCATGAGGTCTCAAATCCCATGTGCCAGAACTAACCTTGCTTCCATGACCTGCTACCACCAACACCAATTCCTCCTCGCCCTTCGAAGCAAGTAGTGACTCCCCGCTATTACAGCCACCTTTCATTCCTCCCACTTCGCTCTCCAACGCCTGAGTTTCATCTGTGTTTGCCACCGACTCTTCAGCCGTAAGCACCATCGTATTAACTCTCTCGAATACGCTCATATCTCCACCACCAATATCAAGCTCCACCACTGCATCCACTTCCAATTCCGGTCCCGCTACATTATATTTCTCCGTATCAGACTCTTCTCCGACTTCCACCACCGCAGGCAACTTCCCCGCATCGACATTTTCTCTGCCTACACTTAAATTCGAGTCATCCAATTCAAAAAATGACTCGGATTGCTCGGTGTTTTTATTCTCTTCATTTTCCATTTTTTCCTGTTTCAGTTCGGTGTGCTGCTGGGTGCACAGAAGAATAAAACAAGACCCACCCTCCAACGAGCTCCCCAAGTGTGGCGGCAAATCTTTTGTTGATTGAAGGTAAGCTGCTAGTATACTTTCCGCCTCTTGTGATGGCTGAAAATGGTGGTCGCTCATTCCGGTGTTTCTGCTTTGCAATTCAGATCTGAGATGGGAAAAAGCAAATGATTACATTAACTTTAAATGTTTTGATTTTTGACTTTTCTTTTATGAATATTAAATTAATTTAAAAAATGCCATTAAGCATGATTGATTTCTTGCCGAATGGATGATTACATCAACTTTGAATGTTTTGATTTTTGACTTTTCTTTTATGAATATTAAATTAATTTAAAAAATGCCATTAAGCATGA
>CAIGRO010181036.1:0-16634 GCA_903798355.1 Fraxinus baroniana
ATTGTCCCCAAGATTATGTTAATGCGACAAGATTGGGACCATCGGATGTATATCTTAATTAACTTTCCTAGCTCGCTCAATATGACGAAAATATAAACCAAATCGAAATTGTTTTGTTGATTTATAATTGTTTGTCTTTGAACCTTTACATACTTTTGTAGTAAACATATTGATACAAGTTTCTAAGTTGTAGCTATTATTGATAAATAAATTATGTGTAAGCAATTTTGCACAATTCTTGGAACAATCGAATAGAAAGGGGTTGCTTTCATTTTTGAAATCTCCATTGTTGTTTGGTAGTTAAAAGCATGTGAAGTCTGTCTACCATATGATTCTTCCCATAACATTTCTTGGAAAATTTCGGAGACGAAACATTAAAATGTGATGTGAGACATGAATTTGTTAGAGAAACAACAAAATTGTAGAAAACGGATTTGTGTAAACACCTCAAGCCTTCACCGTAGTTAAGAATACTACTTGTGTTGCAAAATTCACCATTCCTCAAAATTAGACTCGAACTTAATCACTGGCCTAGTAAGGCTTCGATTTTACCATTTGAACTAGATCTTGATTTCGCTACCACTTGTGTTTAATGGACTTGATTTTAAATAACTCTACTTTTAATAGTATTTAAAATTGTATTTAATTACTAATTGTTTATTCATAATTTCTATTGGCGATTTGAAATTAGTTTGCTCTAATGGGCCTTTTTGGTTTTCTTCAAAACAAAGAATCGTGTTTAAGTCCTAAGGTCATTTTTGTTGGGAAATTTCACCTCAAAAAAAAAAGAGATGGATTATCAATTTTCCTCTAATAATATTACAATTCGATTTTGTAGAAACAAAAACATTGTTAACCAAGGTTTCATCAATTTTGTTCTTCGTTCCTAAAAGTTATCCAAGGTTTCATCACCTCCTACCGCTTATAACCATCGCCTCCTTTTAACCTTGATGATTGAAGTACCCGCCACCTTTTCCCCTAAACTCCACCACAACAAAACCTCTATTGCAAAATTGATTTGCCACCCTCCATGGTATGGGGGAAGGTAAGATGGAGGTTATGAGAAAAGTATTGATGAGGAGAACGAAAATGTGTTTCCTTTCTCTTAAATGCACGATCATATTTATCATAAAAAAATAAATAAATAAATAAACATACAAGAAGGTTCTCATTTATAAATGATCTTTCAACTTGTCGTTACCCAAATAAAATTTAAATTTAAATTTAAGTTAAAGTTAAAGTTAACAATTAATTTTAATCATAAATTTATAAATTATAAGTTTTCAACAATCCATTCTATCAAC
This sequence comes from Fraxinus baroniana, assembly GCA_903798355.1. Classification (NCBI taxonomy): domain Eukaryota; kingdom Viridiplantae; phylum Streptophyta; class Magnoliopsida; order Lamiales; family Oleaceae; genus Fraxinus; species Fraxinus baroniana. Next base: position 1,305 of record CAIGRO010181036.1, read on the forward strand.
TTTTAATAGAATCTATTAAAATTTTAATTTTTATCTAAATCAAATAGGGCTTAGCATACTTTTTCTTTTATATTTTTGCTTCTTTGATTTTGAATCATGCTACATGTATATCATGGTTGGCAACAAGTTTTACACTTTTTCATGTAGCAGTGATCTACACTATTGATTTTAATCACAATCATCCTATCATAGTTCAGATTCTTTCCACCTAAAGGGAATGTCAGCCTCGACACCAAGAACGTATATCCAACTAAATTCTTCAATTTTATGTCTCCGAGTGGTGCATGGATTTGATTGGCAAGTAGTCTCTCAAAAAGGCTGGAGCTAGGAGTAGAAGGTTTGGACGTCATATTTCCTCCATAGTCAACAAATAAGACAAAGTAGATGCTAACAATCTGAATTAGACACCATCTATGATCTAACGTATCAAGTTGAATTATTTTGTAACTAATCCAATTTAAATTTATGAAATTTCTAATTTCTTGTAATTAATTAGAAAATCTGAAGAGAATGATAACAAGGGCAACGATGTTTAGATTTGATTTATTAACAGAGTTGCCCTCTAACTTATCAAACGAGGAGTATAATACTTTTTCCATTTGATTTAACCCACATTCTTATACAATCAGACCTCCCCGGTATATGTTGTAATACTCAACTTGTTGTAGCATCCAATTCAATAACGCTATAGTAACAAAACTTTAAAAAAAAAAAAAAAAAAATCCGCCCTAGTGAGTTACTTCCGATTCGCAAGCAAACACGAAACTTTAGAAAAGACAAAAGTGTGAAGAATCTAGAAAGTAAACCTAGTACGAAGATCGCCACGTAGAGGATGATTATGGCTGAGTGATTGACACCGTCAATCTTCCTATACTCTCAACAAACTGTGTTGACAGTTTCTTTTAGGGATGACAATCCGGTTCAGTGAAATCGAGCCTCATTTTCAAGCTACGGCCTGAGCCTGAGCAGACCCATGTGGCTCGTCGAGCCACAAGAGCCAACCTGCATAGCAGACTAAAATGGCCAATATCAAGGCCAGGCGACTGCCTGAGCTTTTGGCAGCTAGCAGCTGCATACCACAAAAAAAAAAAAAAAAAATTGAGCCTCCTTGGCCCTGCTTTGGCCCTGCTGTATAAGGCTCGAGCCTAAAGTTCGAGTCAAACCTCGATTTTTCGTCCAAACTTTGGCTAGGCTTGGCTTGACTGTCATTTAGGACATATATCAGAATCTCGAATGAAACTTATCCTAGATGACTCTATTGCTTCTCATTATAAGAATGCTAGTGTTATTCCTTGTTTTATCTATCCATTAGCAAAACAACACAAGACACATTTTCCCATAAGCACACATAAAACTAAACAAACTTTTGATATCATCCATTGTGACATTTGGGGACTCGTGTCCTACTACACCTCATGATGGATCTAAGTACTTCCTCTCTGTGGTAGACGGTTTTTCACGAGTCACATGGGTATATATATGCTTAAAAGGAAATCAGATGTTAGCCACTCCATTAAAGCATTCATCCATATGATAGAAAACCAATTCCAAACTACAGTAAAAACTTTGAGAAGTGATAATGGCCCTGAATTTAAACTGCCTGACTTTTTGCAACTTGAAAGGAATCATTAATCAAAAAAGCTGTGTTGAGACCCCTCAACAAAATGACGTAGTTGAAAGAAAATATCAGCATTTGATGAATGTAGCCAGAGCATTGAAATATCAATCTGGTCTTCCTCTATTTTATTGAAATGAGTTCATCCTTACGGTCACATATTTAATGAATAGAACCCCCACACCACTGCTACAAAATAAATCACCATTTAGGTGCTATTCAAGATCACACCAACTAATTTTCATCTTAAAAATTTTGGATGTCTCTGCTATGCCTCCACGTTAGTACACGGGAGAAGAAAATTTGATCCTAGGGAGCGCCAATGTGTTTTCTTGGGATATCCCTTTGAAGTTAAAGATATAAGGTGATGGATTTAAAGACGAGCCATCTTCATATATCAGGATGTTTTATTCCATGAAACATATTTTCCTTACAAACAAACTGCAAAGCCCACTAATAAATCAGAATTTGTCTTCAAGACATTACCTGCTCAACACCTGCATCACCACCAGATACAATGTCCCGTCCACATGAAATACACCCATCTAATCAGAACATATCAAGCAATTTTTCATCTGATAATACTCCCCATCTATCACCTCTAATACCACCCATCGTTCGAGAATCCACGAGAGTCAAAAGAGCTCCTCAGTACTTGCGAGATTATTATTGTCAGTAGGCCATAATCATTCCAATAATCTCTCAAGACAAAACATCTAAACTATGCAGGTAATGTTTTTCCCCTCTCTAACACTATATCTTATCATAAATTATCGCATCGATTTAAAGCATTCTCATCCTCCATTTGCACACACTTTGAACCTAGTACTTATCATTAAGTAGTGACTGATCCTAATTGGTGTAAGACAATGGATTCAGAGATAGAGGCCCTTGAGTTAAACAGAACCTGGATTCTCACTGATCTTCCACCAAGAAAGGTAGCAATTGGATGCAAATGAGTGTATAAACTGAAATACAATTCAAATGGAAGCATTGAAAGGTACAAGGTGAGACTTGTAGCCAAATGGTATACACAAAGAGAAAGGATAGACAACAATGAGACATTCTATCCTGTTGCAAAATCGGTCACTGTTCGATGCCTGTTAGCTGTAGCAGCAGTTCAGAATTGGCATTTAAAACAATTTGATGTCAGCAATGCTTTCCTACATGGCATTTTACATGAAGAGGTTTACATGTAAAAACCACGTGGCTACACAAAAGGAACTCCCAATCAAGTTTGTAAGCTGTTGAAAAGCATATATGGTCTGAAATAAGCTTCAATGAAATGGTATTCCACATTTTCAATGGCTCGTCCAATTTGGTTTTTCCCAGTCCAAGGCTGACTACAATCTTTTCACTATGGTGACAAACCATTCCTTTACAGCCTTACTTGTCTATGTAGATGACATTGTAATAGCTAGCTCTAGTTTGGCACATATTGATGCAGCTCAAAGATTCCTCAATAGCAAATTTAAGACTAAAGCATTGGGTGATTTGAAGTACATTCTTGGTCTTGAGGTTGTAAGATTAAATAAGGGAATTTTTATCTCTCAAAGCAAATATACTTTGGACTTATTAGCTAATAGAGGGTTCCTTGGGCTAAACCAGTTAAACTTCCTATGGACTAGAATTTGAAGTTAAGGAAAAACACAGGAACGACACTACCTGATCCCACCATTTATCAAAAACTAATTGAAAATTAATGTATCTATCCCTGAGTAGACTTGATATATGTTATACAATTTAGATCCTCAGTCAACATATGGAAGCTCCCTCTTACACGCATCTTGGTGCAATTCACAAAGTAATCAAATATCTTAAGTTAGCACCTCTTATTTTCATCTTCATCCTCACTGGCCCTTAGAGCATTTTGTGATTTGATTGGGGAGCTTTCCTTGATTCTCAAAGATCAATTACTGGTTATTGTATATTCCTTGGGGATTCACTGATTTCTTGAAAATCTAAGAAGCAAAGTTGGTATCTCGATCATATGCTGAAGCAGAATACAGATCAATGGCTAGCACATGTTGTGAGATCACATGGTTCTTACTTTCAAATTCATCACTCCCAACCAGTTACTTTATATTATGATAACTAGGCAACATTACACATTGCCTCCAACCCAGTATTTCATGAAAGAACTAAACACATCGAGCTAGATTGTCATTTAATTAGAGATCAAATCAAAGTTGGACACATCTCCACATCTTATGTTCCTACCCAATCACAACTTGCTAATATGTTCACCAAGGCGCTCTCTTCCATCAATCTCAAGTTGTATTTATCCAAAATGGGAATAGATAATATATATTCTCCATCTTGAGAGGGGCTGTTAAAGAGTATAGTGTATATAAAGGGTATAATGTACTATATAGTGTGTAGTATATTTAGCCCATGTTTGGCACCCATTCTAATCTCATTCTCACTCTTATTTTTTTTTCTCTTTCTTTATTTCAATCACACATTCTCCCAATAAAATAATATTACACATAAATCTAAAACCTTTTCACCATATATATTCTCATATCAATCACTATTCCAAAAATTTTATTCTCCAAACAATAGGTGTCAAACACCATCTTAGTATGATTGCGCCTCTAGGTGTCACTCCAGCTGCAGATTAGTTACAACACAATTGCACATGGTTAGCTGCTAAATAATTCGTTTGGCTGTATAGTTTGTTAGGATATCACTTTAGTTATATACCCTTTTGTCTTCTATATATTTGGGCGTGTGTCATCACTATGGAATAAGAAGAATTTCTGATTCATTACTTCTAATTTATCAGCTCATTTATCATCTTTGTTCTGCTGCATTTACTTACATCTACCCACCTTGGCATTTTTGTATCGGAGTCTGTGTCTAGACTTCTTATTCAAGAGTCCGTCGATGATTTGCCTAATTTCTCACTAATGAAGAGCTGGTTCGATAGTATATTCTGATTGGATCTTTAAAATAGAGAAGATTCACGCTCAAAGGAGAACAATAAGTCAAATCCACAACAGTAAAATTGATTTTCATTGACGTAGAATATGCGATTTCTTGCTAGACAAGAATTACAAGGAACGTAAAATGGTTTAAAACGAGTATCAAAAGTGGGCCTGTCGAAGTACGTTTTGAGCTATTTTCAAGATCTTTATGAATCTGAAGCTGTTACAGAAAGAGAGCATATGCATAAATAGAGGCTTTATCAAAAGAAGAAAAATGCATACTTTATTCTTACTAAAATTGCCTTTATATCGGCATTACAACCAACAAACTTGACATAAAAAATAGTAAAAAGAATCTGCAACAACAAACTCATATCAGTTGTTACTTGAGTCTAAACATCAAGTAAAGGATAACAAAATAGAGTAACATCCTTAATACTAAGACAACACCTTCATTCAGGGGCGGAGCCTAGTAAGGCACACCCTGAACTTCTGGGCTCAAATTTTTTTTTGGGCTCAAAATGTTTTTTTTTTTTTAGTTATATGCTAACTCCCACTGTTCCAGCCCAAGAGAAAAAGCCCAAAATAAGGCCTAGGGTGGGCACAGGCCCACCCTAAACTTCTGGGCTCAAGTTTTTTTTAGGCTCAAAATGTTTTTTTTTTAGTTATAGGCTAACTCCCACTGTCCCAGCCCAAGAGAAAAAGCCCAAAACTTTGAGCCCAATTCCAAAAACTTTAACCTCGTTTACAAATGGAGTCTCCACTCTCCATCCTCTGCTCAACTGCTCCCCTGCTCTACCTCCACTGTGTCTGTTCGCAACCTGAAGCCTCGTTCGGCGTTCGCAGTTCGCACCTTAACTCCGACATCTTCGCAGCCTCCACTCAACAACCGCCGTTCAAAACTTCCACCCCATCTTAGCACTGGACGCCGGAGTAGTCGAAGGTGGTAACTGCGCTTATGGTAATTTTTTTTCCCTTTTTATGTGAAATCTTTCATCTTCTTACCGTCTATATACGTAGTAAATACAAGCAAGACAATGTATATACGTTTTGTTTAGACTCTTTTACAGGGAAAATGGCCTAGAGTGAATCGAGTGATGGGGAAACACAACAAATTTATGACGACCTAGACGATGGCGACGCGAAGAGGGATAATTGGATCTTTCTATTACAATGCAATATTTCGAGTATGAATTGAAATTTCACTTAATCACTTGTCAACGGTATGTTTTTAGGAACTTTCAGTGGCAAAGGCATTGTCAATTCAGGCTCATCCAGATAGGGATTTGGCAGCAGTATTACATGAGCAATATCCAGATATGTACAAGGATGGCAATCACAAACCTGCGATGGCTTTGGCACTGATTGATTTTGGGGCTTTATGCAGCTTTATTAGTCTTGAGGTAGTACACTTGTCTTCTAGTCTTGGGATGAATCTTTTGAGTGGGTTTTCTTTGTTTCATATTTGGAACTAATGGCTTTGTAAATCCTTAATATGTGTTTGGAATGGATTATTCATTAACAATATTTAGAAGTAATGTCTTCATGATGGTGTAGTAAAGTCTGCAGTTACATCTTTGCAGATAGCAGATTGCTTCAGCAGTAAATCTGTTGGATTCAATAGAAGGAAATTATTTGTCTTGTGAAGGTTTTTATATGACTTGAATATATATTAGGTGGTCTTTTGGTATTTGATAGGTTAAATTCGACATCGCTATGGAAGATGGCTGAGGAGAATCTGGAGATTGTTATTATCAAGATGTCTAAAGAACATCCTGAATCCTTAAAGCTCATCTTCTACAACAGGGATTACTGTAACCTCGGCCAGTGATACCTGTTTTTAAAAAACTTGTTATTGTGTCAATCTTCAATTTTTCTTTAGTTGCATGTATAGGTGTTGAGGGTATGACTGGTTTGAGAGCATTAGCAACCTGATGATTGAATTTTCTATGATTCATTGAGGGTGATCAGTGGATGAATGATACAACAATATCAAAATATGAAACTCGAAAGGAACAAGTGTAATTTATAAACTATGTCATTTTTAATATTATCGTATTATTGTTTTATATTTTTATTATCATTACATCCATGACAAAAACTCGATGTTCAACATCGATAAGTTGTGCCCCTCCTGATAAGAAATCCTGGCTCTGCCCCCCTACCTTTATTTTGCTTATAAAATAAAACTTTAACACTCTCCCCTAAACTGAATGTTATTAATTAGTTTAAAGTAGAAATTGAGCTAACTCCAAGTAAATCACGTAACTTCACAAATGCAGTTAGTTTGAGAGGCTTAATTAGAATATAACATGTTCTTCACTTCAACAATAAATCAATTAAGTGACTCCTTTGTAAGATCACGAAGGAAATGGCATCTCACATGTATGTGTTTACTCCAACCATGTAAAATTGGATTCTTGAAAAGTTTAATGGTTGATCTATTCTCACAAAAGATCAGTACATGTCTTTTTTGTAAGCAGCGCAATAACTCAAGTATTATTTTCAACCATATGGCTTGACACGCCCAAGATGCTCCTGCTATGAACTCTGTTTCAGTTGTAGACAAGGTAACAACTTGTTACTTCTTTGATGATTATGATACAACCTCTAAACTCGTCATAAACACATGACCAAAAGCACCTTCTATATCCTCCAAGTCCCATGCATAATCACTATCACATAAGCTAACAATATCTTATCATTTACCTTTTTTATAGAAAACACCAAAATCAAGTGTACCTTTCAAGTAGCATGAGATTCTCTTTGTAGCAAGGAGATGAAGCTCTATTGGACATTACATAATACTACTAAAACTCACAACAAACATAGTATCGGGCCTAGTTGCTATTAAGTATGTCAAGATTTCAATCATTTGTTTATATAAGGTTCTATTAATCATCTCTCCTTCATAATAGAAATAGACCCCCATTTAGGTGGCAGTCCACTTTGAGACTCATTTTTTACAGATTTTTTTTTTTTTAACTCATTTTCAATCACACATTCTCCTTATAAAATAATTTTACATATTATGTCATCCAATCCATTAACTTTTAAAACAAGCAAGTGACAGAGCAACATATGTGATAAATATTTTGGTAAGTCGGTAACAACTTGGAGAACCTATAAAGTTCAATGATAATTAAGAAATGGCAATGAAAGTTTAGAGACAATTGAGATGTTTAACCTTACTATTGATAATGATGCTTAAAATTGTCTGTAACTTCTATAATTCATAATATTCAAAGTAGTTTTTCTAGCCATCATAGAATACCATTGCAGCTATTTGTAGTCGTCACTATGTTAAATTTTCATAAAACAACGGCACAATAGAATCGTTGTTCGAAATGAATCAACGAGGATTAGCTATTTTCCACTGTAAAATACATTAACAATAACTGTCGTAAGTTTCTAAAAAGTGCTTTATTATATTTAGGATCAATCCTAAAATTTTGGGATTGTTCAGTGTTACCATCAAAGATTGTAGAAGCTAGAGAATTGTAAAGGGTTGAATTTGGGGATGAGGAATTGAGGATGATTGAACAAGTAAAGAAGATAAAATAAAAGTCGAAAGGTTACGTAACAAATAGAAGAAAGAGTAAAGGAAAAAGATAGAGAAAACAAATACTCGATCTTAAAAAGAGGAAAAATAATAGTAACCTATGTAATTTTCTTTATTATTTATAAATATACTACATACAATAAAAAAGTTTGTGGGTTTTCACTAAGGCGGGGTCTTAGGTGTTGCCTTACCACCTTAGTCAGGGCCGACACTAATTATAAGACGAATGTCTAAATTTTCGACTTCTTTTTACCATCATAGAAAGACTAATTTCCCTTATTTAGCCATCATTATTTTCTCTTTTATTTTCAACTATACATTGAATAAAATAATATTATACGAAAATCTAAGTTTTTTCTTATTTTTTTCTTATTTCAAAATGCATTTTGGACCCAAAAAAGGGTCATGTAAAAACAATATATATATATATATATATATTTAAAAAGATTTTAAAGAAAAAGAGCATCAAATCTCGTGTGGTGAGTCGCACTTTCGTTTTATTATTACATATCAGAAGAAAGGCATAGCCAAAAGTTTGGGTTCTATTACGCCTCGCCACCGAGGCTACAATCAAAATGCCATGTAGCAATATACGTAGATGGAAAGTCAACAAAGATCTAACTTGTCAAATGTAAAGAAATCTATGAATAGATGAAACTCTTATGCTGAAGCACTGCCTAAACGATTAAAGTGCGTAAGTCTGAAGTGCTACATAAAGAAGTAGAAGAATTCGAAACTCTTCACATAGAGGACCATAAAAAGCCTCCTCCAACAGAGACCCTCATTTCATCAAAAACTCATGAAGCTGAAACTGTCCCTTACAAAATCTATAGACAATCTTTAGAAATGATCGATGTAACATTTGTAATAAAGAATGTTGGGTGTATCGGCCTAATGTATAGGGCGGCTGACCTGTTGTCAATGTATTTATTGTAAGATAGGTGTAAAGTCTTAGTCAAGGAGATGAGGCCACACGATTTTGACCCCAACGGACATTACATCGGCCGAAGCACTATAAATAGACTCTCTTTGTAACTAGAAAATGATTCTTGGACTTTTGACTCTTGAACTCTTGATCCTTGATAATAAAAATAGTCTTGAAAACTCTATAAAATATCATCTTGTTTTTTTTTCCATATAAATTAGTTTGGTCTTTAATTGGTTTACTTTGGTATTTGATTGGTGATTGTTGTTAGCGTAATCATATTTGTTTCACTCGCCAATGCTTGAACAATTTTGGTCTCACACCGTGAAATATCTCCCTCTTCCACGTTCAAACTACTTCCTATCCATGCCCTGGTCAAAACACGTCAAATTTTGCTTGAGTTGGTGTGAGTGGGCCGGCATCTGTTGTCCACATTAGCATCACGTTTTTCAGGGTTAACGAGTTCGATTGTTAGGAAAAGGTAGGAATGGAAGGTTAAGAAAGAGGAGTTGGAATCAAACTTTTAATGAATTCTGATGTGAACCCAGTCAAGAATTGATTTTGGGAACCCACGAACAAGATAGAACCAACTCAAGAAAGTTAGAAATCACGTCGCGCAAAGATCAACCCGACATGTTGTTCGACCCGTACCAAGAACCGAGATTCCATGTGAAAAATCCGACCCGTTAATTACTCGGAACAAGAACCGTGAAGTGGGAACGCCATAAAAGAATTGCGAAACTTTTTGATAAGTTCAAGATTATAAGTCTAAGACACCAAGAGTATGGAGGAAAAAACTCATAAATTGTATTTAATCTCTCAAAATAATAAAAAGTCTTGATTTTACAATGAAATAAATCTCATATTTATACTAGTGCTAGAAACCATAATAAAACATAGTTAGGTCATAGAATATTGTCAAAGTTGGAAATAAAATAAAATAGAATTCTAAACTAACGAGGAAATCTCGCGAAAATAGGAAGATACCGCCAACTTGTTCTCGGCATATTTGCAAGCCCAAAAGTACCATGCGCTCGCGAAGTCTTGTGCAAAATTTTGTGTCGTTTCCGGAATGTACTCATGGACGAAAATCTGACACCCGAGCTAAAGGTTATGCCCATTTTAATCCACGCCACTCGTTTGCTTTCCAAATATCTTCCAAACGTTGAATCTAACTCGTTTCGACTCTCGAACCCTTCACGAGACTTAAACATTGGCTTGTCAACTTCAACATTTTGGACTTCATAGCTCAATCACACGATAGCGTGGCTTCTTTGGCTTGATTCGAACCCCGACTCCTTCCCATGCTCGACCTTGACTTCTCCTCAATGCATTTCGATTCTTTGCTCGTTTGAAGCCTTGTCTGAATCACATCAAATTCTATTTTTCTAAATTAGTTCGAATAGATTTTTTTGTCTTGCAAGAAAAATTACTTCTTCCATTATTGTTTGGTCACCTTCAAAATAAATAATTTATATATTTCAAAGTTGAAATGTCCAAGGCACTTTTTTATTTTTCATCTTGCAAATTGTATCACATTCTCGTTTCCAACTAAGTAGGAGATTCTAATAAGAAAAGAAATAGAACAAATATGAGATTGTCACAACGAGCCTTAAAAAGGGTATTTTCCATTTCGGGAACAGAAGCATCTGTTTGGCTACGCACGCGTTAATAAGTTCTTAAAAATAAATTAAATTATAAATAGATATATAGAAATAAATTGTGAATAAGATGATAGAACTTATGAACACGAAATGCGATGAAAAATGACTTCAAAATTTATAAGCAAATTATAAATAGATGCCAAACACGACATGTCAGGTGTAAGAAATAGAAGGAATAAAAAATTGTTTTCTACATAATCCACAGTCCGAAAGGTTACGTTGTCGTATTTAATCTAACGCATAACATTTGGGGTGAGTTCCAAATCCATATAGCGTCGAAATGAAAGTCTTTCAGGTTCATATTTCACCACTCACAAAAGGTGGGTCTTGCTTAAAAGTACTAAAATCATTGTTTGGCCCCCGTCACTGATATTTGTGTCAGTTTCCCTTGTTAATCTTCAGCCTAAAGTCAAGTCGTGACAAATTCAGCAACTCAAATATAAGAACCTGAAAATCATACCACAAGAATAACCGAATAAACAAAAGAAGATTAACACAATGAGCCGGAATTCATGTTTAAGGCTGAACTTAATAAGAGCCAGTCTTGCCTCCCTAAGCAAAGATCTCATGGTACCAATAACCATCTGGCGGAATAGAATCTTTAATACACACATTTCAGTTACATATAATATTAAGCAGTATAGTAGAATAACGAGGTGTTCTTTTAACCAAACTCCAGCTAGTACGAACTGCTGCCAAGGACACTTGAGTACTAGCTGCAGGCAGTCATCTGAATACGTCTATTTGCACCTCCTCGAATTCCAGTGTAAAATCATTTTCAATACCTTGACTGTCTTCTTCCCCTGAAATTTCTTACCATTATAAGCAAGCAGGACGGTTAACACGAGCTTAACGAAAAGATGACGAATTACCGTGGAGAGCGAGAACGGGAGTGAGATCGAGAACTAGAGTAGGGTGAACGTGAACGCGTGTGCGAACGAGATCCAGAGCGAGACCGGGAGTGAGGAGGAGAACGATATTTCCGAGAACTCCTGCCCCTGCTTGGACTCCTGCGCCTGTATCTTCTGCAACACATTGAAACATGGAAAATGTAAACAAGAAAGTATCTGATAAAAGCAATGTAACCAGAAAAAGTATATTTAATTGGCAAGCATGAAAGGCTTATAGATGAAGAGCCCTCGCAAAGTCCCATTACAAAGAGGTGCATCTTCACTGTCAGTTCTGGGGCAGACAGAAAAAAGTAAAGAGAGTCCAGGCAGAAGGTGCAATTTGTTGTAACCTAGGACTCGGGCCGGTTGGATATACTACCGATAATGGGAAATCCCAATTCACTGCTTTTGAGAGTCCAAAAGTCATCCAATTTTTTCTTGTTTTCAGTTTTAATACCAATTTAGAAAGCCGATACTTTAAATGACATTAACTGGGAAATATTACTACTTATCATATGCTTGTGTGTAATGAAACAGTTGTAAGCTTTCTCTGTGCCCTCGCAGTCGAAAATATGAAAGAATTTATATAGATTCCACGGATCGGCCAAAGACAATTGCACTAGAATTTTAGGGGAAAAAACAGAGCGCGAAGTTTCTGCGATAACAGAAAAGTAGTTCTCCAGTACAGCATCAAATTTAAATGAAGAGTATCAAAAAAGATTCAGTTCAAGAAAAATTTGACCCAGTAATGTTAGCCTTGTCAAAAACCAAATTCAGCAAAAAGTTAAGTGTCTCCTGAAAGAACAAGGAAGAACTAGAACAGCAGCAAATTAAGCCACGTTTGGCAAATTAATGGTCAAGCCACTTTTCATCTGCATATTTTATGGGATCACAAGTACAACACACTTATCCACGCTCACTTCTATCTATTTGTAATTTAACCAGTTTACAAACAACTCTCAACCATGTTTTAAGCCTTGTTCCCAACAAATTTGGGGATAAGAACCGGAGATCATCCAAATCCCTATCCCCCAAGAACAATCCTCCAATCAACAGCCAAAAAGCAAAATTGGTAGAGATCTGTACCTTGGAGGAGAGCGGCTGTAACTTCTACTACGGCTTCGCTGCCGATATCGACTAACTCGGCTTGTTTCAGCTAGTTTTTCGAGTCTCTGTCGCTCTTGCTCTCGTTTCTTAGCCATTTCAATAGCTGTATCTTTTTTTACTGCAAAAAAGAAAGTGGTTATGCCACAGTGAACATGATAATCATGCAGCCATGAAACTTCATCAAAGAAGAAAGAAAAAAATGCCAATCCTCATCAATGCAACATTTTAGCATATAAATCAAGCGACCATACTCTGTTTGTTCAGCTGTTTGCTCATGATCCGTTTAAGTCGTTCTTGAGGTGTTTCCTTCATCTCCCCCTGTTGCTTAGAGAGGCTCCCACTAGCGGTTTTGCTCAACTTTGCTAGTGCTGAGGATGTGCTGTGAAGGGAATCAAATAAAAACAATAATAAGTTAACGACGAAGAGAATTACCCAAAAAAATATATGTTGACTTAAGTAATGGAAAAGGAAACACCATGAGATACCTCGGTGGTGGCTTCAACAGTTTGGCATTCTTTTCTTTGTCGAGGGATACACCAGATGCGGGGTCTACATGAAGAGCCTCGAGTATGCGACCAGACGATGGCCTGCAGGAAGGCATAAGCATTAGAGAAACACTTTACAATACTTCCTGGGACTCAGATGCAGTCATATGAAGTCCAGCTCTGGGAATAATGAGCTTCAAAAAGGAAGCTTCCTTCCCTCTCCCCCTTGGCAGTTAAGCTGGTTATCCTAAGCATGATATATTCTAAACAACAAAAGTTTGGCTCAGTTAACAAAATGGGCGGTTAGCTGCAGCATAAACACTTCCAATCTATCTTTGCAATTATTAAAAGGTCGAGTGCTCCGACCGATTCAATGCATCAGCATGGGACGAAGGAGATGGTGGTGGAGAATATCCTTCAAGCTTTGGCTCATCCCCATCATCAAAGCCCCCAAATTCGGTAATATATTCTATTTTTGGAGCCCTATCTTTGCCTCGAATAAGATCATCAGTGTGTGATCCATGTGCATGGCGCCTTGACTGTGATGGAGAGTAGGACCGAGACTGCGACCTCGATCTGCTAAAAGAGAAGACATTGAACAATTGGCCCACCACTTATTACATTTAAACAGTAAAAGAGACGAGAATATCGACCTTCTAGATCGTGAATATGCTTCATAAGTAGGACTGTGCCTTGATTCACTGCAAATCATCAGAGGCAACAATGATTTTAGGACCACATTGCTGGCTAGCGACTCCCATTTTATATCCTATGTGCACATGACTTTGTACCATTGCAAATGCATGAAGGAAACACATGAAATTTACCGATATGGATCGTGACGAAGCACCCTAGTTCCAGTTATTCTTGCAGCTTCTCTTTCCTTATCTCTTTCCATCTGAGAAACCTTCCTTCTTTCCTTGCGACTCAGTTTTCTCTATAAAATTCACAGTAATTCAAAATATAGTGAAATAAGGATGTATCCATGTAGAACCACAATTCCAAGTTTCAAAATCAATTTTTTTACGAACTTACAATTGAAGGATCTCCCTTGATGACTTCTTTTTGCCTCCTTTCCTCTTCTTTAGCCTTTTTATCCATGTATACAAGCCATCCATACCTCTTTACTCCAAATTCTTTTGCAATTGACTCCATCAATTCATCACTGCTGTCATCACTGTTAAAATCCTCCTCGTAATTGTCGTCCTCGTCATCATCTTCATCGCCATCTAAATCTTGAGTTTCCTCCTTTTCATCTCCATCATAAGAGAAACCAACTTGCGAGTAAGGCCCCTTGCTTGCTGGCGTTTGAGCCGCATGAGATTTACTGTGCTTGTCATTACGTCCAATAATAGGGAAAAAGATCAAACAAATGATACAAACAGAGGGCTTAATATAAGACATAGCACAATGTACATGAAAGAAATTTCTATATTGATAAATTAAGAGCAACCATAAAGAAACACGCAAATATCCATAATGGGAAAATAACACAAGTCTCTGCAAAGGAAAACTAAAGTGAACACTTTAAGATGACTTGCATACTCATTAGGAAGTGCTTTCAGAGTTCACACGTGTTCATTGGGAAATTGCAATGCAAAATTAAGGGTGTGTTTCAGCCACATTATTTTGGAAGAATGTATTTTGAAATAGTATATTGATAGAGAATGTAATTCTGGAATAGCAGATTGATGGAGAATGTGTAATTGAAAAAGAAGAAAAAGTTATTGATGGGATGAAAAATATTATTTTATTGAAAAATGTGTGGTTGAAAATGAGTAGAAGAATGAAAATGAAAATTTTAATGTTTACCAAACAGAGGCTAAATGCCAAATAATAAGTAATTCAAAATTTAAATGTAGAGAGAGTTTTCCCATTGTCTACTATTTGCTTTGTAAAGAATAAAACAGAGAAAGATAAGATGTGAACCTATCTGATCCAAAATATGCACTTATCTTAGCCTCCATCTCTTGGTTAACGTGTTGCAGTCCCTCCTCGTCAGTAACTGCTAAAGGCTTTTGTTAGTTCTCAAAAAATAACAGAAAATTACCATTAATAGAAAAAGTGGTATCATTACATTCATCCACTAACAGATAATGTAAAACAAAAGGTAAAAATACAAAAAAATTGTAAATCAAACAGATTGTGACAA
>CAIGRO010181056.1:0-18815 GCA_903798355.1 Fraxinus baroniana
ATCAAATGTCAATAGAAAATTAGAAGATTATTTCTCTTTTAAAAATGAACATCATGATGGTAAAAGTCACTATTAGGCTTACTAGTGGGCATCAAGTTATTTCAAAATTTTTTAAAGAACATAAAATCATTTTATTTGGAAAAATTGGGTTTGATTTTTCGGTTTACTGTTAATCAACCGGGTCAATGGTTTATTTGATGATTTTCAATTTTTAGTTTAATATATGATGATTTGATTCCAAAATTGGTTTTTTTCCCTAATTTTTATTAATTTTGGATCGGATTATCCGATAAACATAGCAAATCGAATATAAATTTAACAATCAAATATCCTTTGGATTATTAGATCGGATCAAATCGAATAATTTTCTTATCGGATCGGATTGGATATAGACAGATCCTATCCATATCCAATTCATTTACAACATTACCTCCCCCCTCCCAAAAAACAAAAAAGAATGAAAGGGGCTAAAATTTGAGCCCCCTCTAATATTGGATTTGAGACCCCAAGCCTCACTCGCCTTGCTCCAAAATCGACTCTGCTTATAGCATAAATTAAATAGCAACGACATTAATTTTTTGAAGTTGCAATAGCTTGAGTCGAAGTATGGAACAATATTATGCCCTTGTTTTGTAGGGATTAAATTTAGATTTTTAGTAGATTTTGATAAAAATAATATTATCTAGCATCCGTTTAGGTGGTCACACTTGATAGTTGCAATAAAATGGATGATTTGATTTTGCATTTAAATGAACATATCATTTTAATAATATCTAAATGTCATTTAAAATGGTACTTATAAGTACCAGTGATGCTAAATAGCATTACTCTTTTGATAAAAGATGATGTTTGAGCCTCATTTTATGGGAAAAATGTATTTTGGAATAGTAATTTTTTGGAGAAAGTGTGTTTAAAAAATTGTGTAAAAATATTTTATGGAATAATGTGTGGTTGAAAATGAGTTTTGAAAATAAAATTGAGCTAAAAATGGGTATAAATGATTAAAAAGTTGTGGATCATGTAAAATATATTGTTAAAATTAATTGTTAAACTTTAGCTATATATCCACACTATATAATGTCACACAACAAATCAAACACATGACAACTTATTTTGTAACAAATGTTTCACAAAATATCTACAAAAAAGAATTATTTCCAACGTACAACTCAAATATACTATTTATGAATCACAATGAAACCCTCGTGAAAAATAAGTTGTTAATTTAAAGAATAGAAATGTAAAACACGAATTTTATACTTTGGGAGACTTGATATTCATTGAAAATTCAAAAGTGATTTTTATGTACTCGATTTCAATGTTCTAGTGTTGGTTTTCAATTTGTTATATACTTTTGTAATTCATTACATTTAAAATTTTAGAGTGTTAGTCTTGGTTGTTTGAGAGAAATATTTTTTTTTATATAGGAAATTATTTCTTTGCATAACTTATATTAAATAGGCCATAGTAAAATTTTAAGTGAAAACTTTGGCTTAAAACTCCAAATGTCTATACTAAATTCTCTCATATTTCACGTGTTATCTCATCAGTCCATCCGATATTTTTTTTCTTCATTCTGGGTACGCTCTATCTGTCTGTCTAATCTCTTAGAAAGTCTCTTTGAACTTAGAAAGTGTCAAGCTACTCTATGTGCTCACCATTTTTTTATTTTTTGGTCTAAATAGTATTTTCTCGTTTTAAAATTCATCACAACAAAACGTTCAATCATTAATATTTTAAAATGAAATAAGTCTAAAAAAATTCGATCTAACCCAAACCCAACTGATAAAAAGAATTGATCATTCATAAATTGAGTTACTACAATAATATGTTGTCAATGAAAGAAAAATGAATTGAGGTCAACACTTTATTCAAGTAGTAAGAACGAAGGCTTATCAAGTCATTGTTTTGGGTCCGAGTGATCTATTCAAGAAGTATTTTATCTTTTATACGAGACAATATTTGAGATGTAAATTGTTATCTTATAAAGATGTCTTTTTTAATCGGTAACTTGTAAGAAGACGAAAATATGATATTTTTTTTTTCCTCTTGCAATGTTTATTATTTATAGATAATTTCCATCTTACTTGTATTTCACACCTTTCTTCCTCGTATATAATTATATCTTACTTTCTATAATATTTTTATGGGAAATTAGGGTATTTTGGTCAATTACTTTGGTAGATACTGGACTGATTTGTTAATTTCTAGAATATCATGGACCATTTCAAGATTTACCAAACAACTTGAGGACTAAAATGATAATAACCCGTTTGTAATCTAGACTGTTACGTTGTATCAAGCTCGAATTTTCGATCTTATATATCTGTTAGATTAGAAAACCTTTCGGGGGTTTTAGCCACTTCCATCTATACAGGGGAGACAAGAATGGGAAGAAATTTTTTCGTCGGCGGCAACTGGAAATGTGTATGTATTTAGTATTTACAATCTGGTAATTTTATTTTGTGTTTGCTTGAAGTTATCATCACTGCATAGAACGATTCTGAACATTTTGACTAATCAATGAAAACCTTTCGCAAGTTCTTGTATGGTCGAAATCATTGCTATCTATTTACATATTGCATCCTGTTGATTTTGGTTGAGTTGAATCTAAGTAGTTTTTACTTTTTCATGAATGGTTTTTGTTCTTGAGAATTAAAGTATGAATTTTTATTGATTTAACGTTGAACTTTAATTAGAGCTGAAGCATGAAAATTTTAACTACTGCAGAATGGGATTTTTTTTTTATAACTTGAGTGAAAAACCAAATTGTTAGTTTTAAACCCAAAAAATTATTTTATTATGGAGCAAGACTTGTACAAAATTATTGTATAAACACATACACCAAAACTCTCTCCACTAATTTCAGTAGCACCTTGTTTATCTCTCTCTCACCACAATTTCTCACTCAAATTTATTTTATTATGGAGCGAGACTTGTACAAAAGTATTGTATAAACAAATACACCAAAAATCGCTCCACTAATTTGAGTAGCACCTCTCTTACTCCTCTCTCTCTCTCTCACCGTAATTTCTCACTCCATAATAAAATAAGTTTTTGGATTTTAAACTCAATAATTTGGTAATAGAGCGAGCCGGTTGGGGACGAATTATCGGGCTTCTTGAGATCGAGCACAAAGTGAGATTGTGAAGCTTTTGTAAAGCTTGCTTGATTACGAGGAGGTACATTAAGGGCGACTTACAAGTGGTAGGCAGAGTAAAGAAGTTTAATAACCCAAATTATACCACATAGAAAACTTCATGCAGTCATATCTCCAAGAGCAAGACCTATGAGAAGTAGTTGACGAGAGTGACATGACGTGATGTGATGCGATGCAACCAGAGGAAGTTAAAGTACTGAAAAAGTTGAGAATTACAGTGGACAAGGCTATGTTTGCTATAAAGATGACAATCGAAGAAGAATTGCTGGAATACATAAGAGATAATAACACATCAAAGGAAGTATGTGACACTTTGGCGGCACCTTTCTCAAAGTAAATGACTTAAGGTTATAGCTTCTGGAGAATGAGTTACTTTCAATTACTCAAGGAGAATTGATGGTGAGTTAATATTTTAACAAAGTAAAATATGTTTGTCGTGAAAATTTGGAGTTAGATGCTACGAGTAAAACTCTTGAAGCTAGAATGAGAAGAGTAATTATATATGGATTGAGGCCTGAATTTAGAGCCTTTATTGCTGCAATACAAGGCTGGCCAGAGCAATCGTCATTGGTAAATTTTGAAAATTTGTTGGCTGACTAGGAAGCCTTGACCAAACAAATGTTATGTGGTTCAATATAGAAAGAAGATGAATAAACATTATTCAGCTATATAAGAAGAGGTCAATATCGTCAATAAAATAATAAAGAATTAAAAGATGTTAAATCTAAAGTATGGTTTGATAGGAGTAATCAAACAAGGGGAGTCCAACAAAATTACGACAAAGAGATGTCAAGGATATCCACAAACTAATTCGCTCGTGCTTTGCATGTAGAAAATGAGATCATTTACTTGAGATTGTTGGTTTAAAAAAGAGCTAGCAGAAGAAAATGTAGCGACATCCATTAATCAAGAGAAATACAATAATGAAGAATGATGCTATGACGGTATTTGAGCAAGCTTGAGAGAAGAAGTCCAATTCAAGCCTAAAAGATGAATCGGTATTGGTGGTGGTCCTCCCTGAGCATATAGATTGCAAAAATGATCGGATTGACGACTCAAGTAATTTATGAAGAGTCTTTTGGTGGACTCCACAAAGGGAGGAACTAAAGAAATATTTGAAAGCTATTCTTGGCAGACACTGCAAATGATGAAGCTAGCAAATTTAATAGAATTTGATGATAAGTTGAAGGAAAATATGCCAGGGAAAATTAATGAAGATAGAGGCTCGAGGAAGTAAAAGATGAGATGGAGTCCATCAATGAACACGAGCATCGAAAGGTAACACAAAAGTCCTAAAGAATCTAAAGATCAACAAGTGCCAGTGATAAAGTTGAAATTACAAGAGCGACACAGAGTCTTTGACAAAATGACGTGTACTAGAAAACTCTAGAGGATGATCAACAGAATCTATAAGAAGAGATTGAGGTAAGTACAGTTTCACAATCGCAAATAAGGAAGTCAGTTAAAATGAGAAATCAAATATCAAGTACGCTAACCTAGGAATAGATAAAAAATAAAATATAAAAGAGTCAAATATATAGAAGCAGCAGATGTGTTGAATGAAGGACCAAATGCTTTAAAATTCGTCAAGTTTCAGGCACAGTTGAACATGATTATTAAAAAGAAAAGAGTCAAACTGAAAAGTCTGTGCTGAAATGGAGAATTGAAAGTCATCGCCAACCTAGGGACTGTCCTAGAATTTTCTAGATAAATAGTTGACGATTTCTTAAGCTGCTTAAATTCCAGAATTTTCCATAAGCTGCCGACTAGAGAAGAAACTAGAACGGTCAAATAATTCAAATTTTTCCACCACCATTATAGAATAGTGTAGAAAGCCACCCACTGACCTACTAGAAGAAGCAGCAACCGACTTTCCTGGGTTATATATACTGATTCAGTGTATTATGCAAGAATTGATAGTATGTAGAGAGAAGCAGAGAAAGAGTGCAGAGATAAAATAAGTTGAGTGCTCCTCTGCTAAATAATATTATAAGTGGTTAGTGGTTTTGTGTGTGTCCAAAATTGTGTAAAGTCCATTTCATATTGAGTATTAAATTCAACAATATTATGGGATCAACAATCAGAAATCTTTGAGTTAGGTAGTTTATTGATCAGCATGCAATTTCCTAAAATTACGAACACTTGAATAATATATCTGTTATGTAGAAAGATCTTTGATTTCTCTTAATGTCTACATTTGAAATGCCCCCCAATTGTTTGAAAAGTTTGGTTGGTTTGTTATTTTATGCATGCAGAATGGAACAATTGAGGAGGTGAAGAAGATTGTGACCACATTGAATGAAGCTGAAGTGCCGTCAGAAGATGTTGTCGGTGGGTTTCTGCATGAGAATTGCATGGCTTTTGTCTCCCTCTCATTGTAGTCTGCTAGTGTTAGTAATTCAGATATTTTGTTTCTTGCCTATTAAATATTCTTCATCAAGACTTTATGACACTTAGGCTGCTGTATTTGCAGAAGTTGTAGTAAGTCCTCCGTTTGTGTTTCTTTCGATGGTTAAAAGCTTATTGCGCAATGATTTCTCTATTGCTGCACAAAACTGTTGGGCGCGTAAAGGGGGGGCTTTTACTGGTGAGGTCAGGTATGTTTTTGCTTGATCCAAGAATCTACTTACCCGTGATTTTTGTTTGCAATTTTGAATGTCTTATTTACGTGTGTATGTTGATCTGTTTACTCACACAAACACACCTGTGGATAATTATGAGCTGTTTTGAGTGGTTTCTCGATGTTCAGGTTTAGTTGCTTAGTCATTTATTCTTCCCCATGTTAATGTAATGAAAAGATACAACCATCTCACATGCCATTCTTCCTTTATTTTGGCCTGTGTAGGCGAAAATATTTTACCTAGCTATCAACTTCTGGTTGTGATTGTCATTTTATAGATGGTGTCATTGAGAGTCTATATTCTAACTAGGTTTCTTTAAACCCACTATTAAGCTAGTGGCCTAATCTGCCAAAAACTAGAGTTTTGGTATTTCTTTAGCTAATTAAAAAAAAAAAAAGACGTATTTAGACAAGAACAACCAGTCACCTCTACAGTTTGTCTCTAAATGACTCTTTTTTATAAATTAGATTATCTACGATAGGCTTCTTTCCATGCTATTTTTGCTTAATCTATTACCTGAGGCAGAGATTTGCAATTCAGATGTAGGGATGGCAATTGATTGGCCCCGTTGGGGATTTTAGACAGTTTGGACGGTGGCATCAGGGCAGGGGTAGGGCAATGTTGGGTTGGGAGTTTTTCCATCCCTATCCAGATGGTGTAATTACATTTCTGTGTTTCATACCACTGCTTTATTATGCTACCAATTATCTAAGTAATCTGTCAAAATGAAGAGTTCTAATGTTTCCTTTACCCTTTCCATGACATAATTGGCATAAAAAGGAGTAACTTATCATATTGATCTCTTCTCCTGTGTCGCTACTCGTTTGTCTAAAATATTGGTTTTTGCTAATCATAAAATGTCATTTTTATTTTTTTAATTTACCCGTTTTGGTAATTTCCTTTATTATTTTCTTTAATCTATTTATCTTCTGGCACAGTGCGGAGATGCTGGTTAATTTGGGCATTCCTTGGGTTATTCTAGGTCACTCTGAGAGAAGACTTCTGTTAAATGAATCAAATGAGGTAGCATCTCAATAGCTTTTGCGCGTTCCTGATCTTTGTATTGATTGATCACATCTAGTAAAATTGTTATTTTATGGTTGATTATAGAATTATGTAGTCAACAACCAAAAGTTTAAAGATGTATTTTTTTTTATGCAAATGACTACAGTTTGTTGGGGATAAGACAGCTTATGCTCTTTCTCAAGGGTTGAGAGTGATAGCTTGTGTTGGCGAGACACTCGAACAGAGAGAATCAGGATCCACATTGGCTGTAGTTGCCGCACAAACCAGAGCAATTGCAGGTTTCAAATTATATGCTGATTGGAAAATGTGTTGGTTATGATATAATCATCCATATATAGATAGGAAAACGTGCATCCATAACTGTCTCCCATTAGCTCTTATCAAATTCCAACAAGAAACTATTTTTTTTCACCTTTTTCATTCGTGAACTCAATTGACATTATACCCGTTGTGATGCGTGATCTAATTTTCTTAAAGTTTTCAACATTGTTACAGTTTGACTCTTCCTCTGCAGAGCGAGTGTCCATCTGGTCCAATATTGTTTTAGCTTACGAACCTGTTTGGGCCATTGGAACGGGGAAGGTTGCAACTCCATCGCAAGCTCAGGAAGTAAGTTTGGTCTTTCTTGAACGATGGTTCAAAGGTCTGGTTCATCAGTTTCATTTCACTGGCATGCATGTCCTAGTCTTGCATTTTTGCTTCAGTTCAATTAGTTGTATATTTCTTAGAAATAAAGTTGATCTCAGTTTGTTTTAGTCTTTTAGCTATAATCTCTTAGGTATCAATGAAATACCCATGAAGCTCTGCAACTTGGTGTCCATTATTTGTACTTTCCATCTCTCACTCACTCTGCTTGTGCGTCTGTGTATCCATTATCATGTCCCCAAATGTTGCATCCCAGCTCATTTCTTCTTTCCACCCTCATATGATACTAATTGTTCCTTCTCTCTCTCTCTCTCTCTCTTCGCATTAGGCAAAGAGGTTTTTTTTTTCCACATCGTTTGTTAATAATAGTTTACTATATTTTTCTTCTCTTTTTCTAGATGCGGGGTATACTGTAGTATAGAATTCTACATGATCGTCTTGATTTGGCCTGCATATTACTTGCTATGCCCTATGAATACATGCATAATTACTAGAAACAACTAGAGAATTTGCCTCCCAATTTTTCTATTTCAGGTTGACTGCTTATGACACATTTATGAGGCCAACATATGTTGTGTATGAGTTGATAATCATGATTTATGTTTTGATTGGTTGATAGCCAACAGTAGGATCAACAACTATAAAGACGACAGGTGGAAGAATTTAAATAGCAAAAATAATGACGAGAGATACTAAAAAAATTTAAAAGCTTCGGCAATTTACCCCCTTCCGTGTTGGAGAAGATGCACAAAATTTCATTATTAATCTGGAGAATAGCTGTCAGTATCTGTATTTCTTCAAACTTACAAAATATCCAGGACCACGTGACACTCCAATTCTCTTTCTCTAGTGAACCCTTTATGCCTTGTTTGTCTCTCCAAGTCAAAGGAGACACTTAATTGTTCTGGGTGGCAGGTGCATTCAATAATAGAGAGCAAGCACCTATACATAGGCACCATGATAGTTGGAACCAAAATTTTGGTCAATAAACTTGGCATCAACTTTTGGTCAGCCCATTTTAGCAAGAGTCTTGGTTAAAAATGACTGTCCTGGAAAGACATGGTTCAATTTGAGTCGCACTAAACTAACTCTCCAAATTTGTAGAAAATTGAATCAAGACATGAAACCTGGCAAATTTTGGATCACCCAGAAGTCCTATGCGAAGAAAGTTTAACATGTTTGAAGCTAATCTTGTGCAAACCCAGATGAAATCTGAACTTGGGGTGTCTCATATATCACATATATAATGGTGTGCACTAGACTTGAAGTTTCGTGCAAAGTTAACAACTTAAAACAGTTAGCATATTAATGGAAACCCGAAAAAAGAGCAGAATATGGAAAGGTGGATTTTTTAAATATTTTGCTGCAGGAGTATAAATTGTTCTTTGATCTAACTAGCTCCAAGCAAGGTGATGGGATATATGGAGCCAAATTAAGCAGTGTAATTTGATAGCATCTACAATCGGTTAAACCTTCATGTTGGATGGAGAACTGATATTTTAAAGTTTGTTATCTACTGTAGTTCTCTCGACTGCTAAACTGATTCAGGTGCTTCGTGCAAGTTCAAATTTTATAGCTGTCAGACATCACTGAATCAGAGGGTAGGTTAACCTGGAGTAATTCCCCTTCAATTGTATACACGAAAGTGAATGCAACTGATACTTACTATACCCCAACTGATAAGTTCAACCATTTCTTGGAGTTGCTGAATGTTCACAGGATGTGACGTCCCGCAACACTACAAACAATATAATAAATATTAACTTGTATTTACAGCAAATTGGATAGAATTTACTAGAGACTGCTGCGGGACACCCTTTTCCTGGATATTTTTGATGAGTCTGCAGCACTTGAGTATCTAAGGGTCCCTTGTTTGCTACTTACCCTGCCCTTGGATGTGCTTAGGTTCCTTCTTTATGTTCTACTTATTAAATTCCTATGTCTATTCAAGATTCATTTAGCCAAATTCACGACTGGAGGTGTATTTGATACCAGGTTCATTCTGAGCTGCGGAAATGGCTTCACGACAATATAGGTGCAGAAGTTGCCGCATCTACTAGAATTATTTATGGAGGTACCAATTCAACCTTTTTATCGATCTATTTGGGTTGCTGTATTATTGCAATAAGGTTAAAATTCAGAAGCATCATTAAATACAACCTGCAACAGTTATAGAAACGGGCAGTCTGTATGGATGTTGTGTAAATTTTCCGATTTTCAGTGAGAATTTTGGTTTATTTTCACATCAGTTAGCGAGAATATTGGTTTTGAACAAGTTCATTCTTGACTGGGTGGAAACGAATTTTACCATATATTTTGGGAGGAACGGAAATTGTGGTTTCGTGAAAGAAATATTGGATGGCCAATCTTGATAACGAGACATTTTTTTACCATACAATTTTTATTTTATTTTGTAATTCTGATTTGTGTGATCTTTTTGAAGCAAGTTATGAATACCATAGTTCCGTATAAAGATATAACACTTACCTTTTTCCTTTGTGTTTTTTTTTTTTCCTTTTCTTAAATGACACCTGCAGGATCAGTAAATGGATCAAACTGCAAAGAACTGGCAGCACAGCAAGATGTGGATGGGTTTTTAGTTGGTGGAGCCTCGCTAAAGGTTTACTCTTCAGACATGTCTTATTTCACCATTTGACGACTTGATTTTGCATTCTATTAATTAAACCTTGTTTTTTAATCTTTGTAATGAATCAGCCGGAGTTTATTGATATTATCAAGTCTGCGACAGTGAAGCAGAGTGCATGAACTTTGAAGTTGGATAGTGGGACGATGAGCATCCAGCCGGTTCCTTTACTTATGTTCACTTTATTTGCAAGTTTGTGACAATAGCATTTGAAAAAATTCCATCAATAACAAAGTTGAATATTGTTAGTTTGGTGCAAAATCGTATTTTCCCCATTTTCTCTTTCTCTACTTATATGTTCTTCTCTCATCTGATTTCTTTTTTTCTCCTTCCTTCTATGAATCTGTCTACCACTCCCTTTGTTCTTCTTCTTCACGGTTAAGGTACTGTAATTCCCCCTTCTCTTATCCGAGTTCTTTTTCTCTTACTTATCTAAATATGATTCTCATATTTATCTATATCATTTCTGAATTTCGATTCATCTTCTCTGTCTCTTTTTACTCAGCTGATCCATGTCTTTCTCTTTTATATTTTTTCTTTTAGTTGTAATCCCTTGCATTTTAATAGAACTTATCAATCAATGAAATACAATTTACATTTCGTTCATTATCTATAATTTTGGTTCAATTAAGCTGGGTTATTGAATTCCAGTTTAGTATCTTAAATTGTGTGTTGATTTTGGATGGAATTAGATGGAATTTTTTCAAATGCTATTGACCTAGATGACTGGAATCTTGACATTTTTGTTGGAGAATTTTAGCCTTTCAAAACCTAGTCAACGATGAAGAAAATGTCATTAAATCGAATGTTGTCAAGGTGTCCTATGTTATGGAATTATGAATCTTATCTACGTGTCCTGTGTTATCGAATGCATGGTTGTTTTTCATCTTCAATCTCTATGGAAACACTTTTCATTTTGTGTTGTCTACTTTGTAGTTCGTATGTTCATTATGATGGTTGCTTAGTGTGAAAGCTCAAAATAACTAATCAAGAAGGAGGTGAATTGATTTTTAAATTTTTTTCGAAGAATTAATATAAATTCAAGCAAGTAAAGACTAAATAGATTAATTCAAATAATAAACACAAATACAAGCGAAAAGCAAAATGGATAGAGGATGCAAAATATATAATTGTGGAGGTTTAATCCAAAACAATGATCTACGTCATCTGTTACCAAGCTCTCCGGCACGAGCAAGATATTTTCACTATATTGATTGACTTATGGTGTAATCCAACCCTTTACAATGCTTCTGGTGACTTACAAATAAGGAGTGCTGATTCTTATACAATGTTGAGTTTTACGAGACTTCAACACGACCCACACTATTGAGTTTTACGGGATCTCAATATAACCCACACGATCACTTACAACAAGGAATATCGATCCTTATATAATGTTGATCTTTAAGGGATTTCAACACGACCCACACTTTATCAAAGTGATTTTATAATGAAATTCCTCTCTTGATAAATAATACAAACAAATTAAGTATTAAGAGAAACTAACACTTCAATGAATAGTAATAAATGATAGTGCAAGTATTAGATGAAAATTTTTGATTCATATGATAGTCAAAAATTAGATTCAATCAATTAAAGTGTTTCAACGAGAAGATGAAGAAATAAACACAATATAGGTTCAAAAATCTTTTCAAGAAATATCCCTCTTTTAATGGATGATTGTAATAAATTAAGTACTAAGAGAGAAATAAGAAACTTTGATAAAATATTATTTAACAAGTTTAAGAAATAATTGTCACTGTAGCAAAGAAATAATTGCACTTTATTTGCAGTTTCTTTTTCCACCATGAAACACTTCTCAAATCCATGCTTGCATGAAGGACATCAGTGTTTCCAGGGCATTTAGCAAAGTAGTGGCTTTTAGATCTACAGTATTACATATTCCAACATTCCTTCTGACCATTCTACGATGGGAATAAACCACATAGCAATGTCAACTCCAACAAAGGATAATTCTACGATGATTTAAGGACAATTGTGGTTTTTGAGACTAGGTTGTCAAAGAAAAATCAAGTGGTCAATCCTCTAATGGTAAAACTTTCTTAGTTAACCATACGGCGACTAAAAAGAGTGGACGATATGTCGTACATGTTCCAATCTCGCATTCGCCTCCACAGTGAAGCAGACCTTTAGATTTCGGTGAACGTGACAGTATGCGAGGCAAAAGGTAGCACGGAGTCGAATGCATGAGGGGAGGGGTCGACTTGATTAGTAGTTATTAATCAAACAGTTACATGAACTTTTGTATATGTAGGATTATTATCATTGAATCTATATGAACTATGTTCGTAAACTATTTGAATGTGAACGGATTGCATTGCATCATTTGGAGGCTTCTTGAGACGATATGTGTTTATTTCTCCTTCATATGATCACCAATTTTCTGTTTGATCAATTCGCATGAGCTCTCAGTTTGTAGGAACTTATGGCATCTACATAATATCTTAGATAAAAGTGTCTCATTCAAAAGTCTATTAAAATTTTTTGAGTAAACATAACCCACGTAAAATATGGATCACAGAATTATGATAATACACTATTCAGGAAAAGAAGTAAAATTTGCAACTTTCAAATGGAACGGCCAGAAAGTAACTATTTTTTTTTTTGCATCCTTGTACTCATCATCACACTCTTGAGGATAACCATAAAGTAACTAAAAAGGTTTTATGCATCCTTGTATAGTTGCTAAATTAGAAAAATGAATGGTCATAAAGTAGTATAACTAAGAACGACCACCATAAAAAAGACTTCTTCTTTACTTAACTTGAAAAAAAAAAAGACTAAGACAAAAACCTCATTCCACCAATATCAAACAAATAAATTCTAAATTTTCTGTTAAAAAAAAAAAATAAAACTCCAAAATCTGCAAGCAGTTAAATAATTCAATATCTAAATTGTGTATACCTACTTCAATTCGTGATCGAAAATCATTATTCCAAATTCCACACCCTGAAATATATCATTTAACACTTTATTATTGTCCTTAAATTCACCAAACATTATATATAGAAAAACAAAACCTGGACAAAACAAATCAAACATAGGAAAATCCTAATCAAGTATTTTAAAAATGTCTAAACAAATATTAAACCAAAACCCCATTTCCCAAAATCCTAATCGAAATCTTCAATGAATGTCAGAAGGCCTTTATACAGGGAAATCAAAACAAAACAAACAAGCTAAATAAGAATTTAAAATGGCCATTAAATTTGTCGAAAGCCACAAGTATTTAATTGGTGGTTAAAATGAAATTGACCCCCCTTGCAAACCTTCTATTCTTTGCATGGATGGACAATGAGAACATCAAACATAAACCAACATCACTTGCCTGAGCAACCATAGTCCAATAAATGCAGATAGTAGTACGACATTGCTTTATCTACAATACTTGAGAACATTAATACGTTTGTACATGAATTAACTACACATCCGAAGTTTAAATGTCATCCCATTTTCATACCTTGCAAACTTTATATAACGTTTGCTGATGAAGGATGGATCAAACTCGAAGACAGTAGTAGTCTTGAAAGGGATAATGGTCTTATGGTGGAATACTGTGATAACGGGGAATGTCATCGACATTGAGTACTCTAAATATGATAATGGTGTCTGTACGAAATATTGTTGTGGTTGAACTTGCTGATTGTTGACAGCACTCTCTGCCATATCACTTTACCTCATTCTCGGTCGCTTTCCTTTATTTGATGCCGAACTGCTTTGAATGTGGATTGACTGTAGTCAGTGTCAATTTTTTAAATCTAAGATGTTAACATACTGTGGTTTTCTTCGAACTCGACTGCAACGGACTTTTTATCCGAAGTTTCTTGGGCCCCACTTTGTACGCGATGATTTTGGATCAAGTATAGTTACGCTGACATTATTTTTGAGAATCAGTGCACTGATCAGCTAATTGAATAGTATGATGCGAGATGGTAATGCGTTCACAACACGACTTTTTTGACGCCATAAGATCTTTACATTGAAGTTTTATCTAGTCCATAATCACACGTGATCGACCTTCATCATCTGCGGCAAGGTCTGCTACCTCCTCAAAAGTGTGACAATGTCGTTGTATCTCAACTGTTCTAGAGAACTAACCAAACAATAGTAATTCACTTCCATCTAGTGTATATTCCTAACATCTGTACCTTTCCGAAAGTAATGTGATGTCACGACAACAAAATATTCCCTGAAACTCGAACAAGTAGCAGCCGCAAATAGTATCACAATTCTATTTATTAAATGAGATGAAGAATGTTTTTTCTTGAGTCACCCATCTTACATAACATCCTCCCATACCTCGTATATCATCCTAGAGTACCCCTCCGAAGTAGATATGAGGTCACAATAAACCTTCTCCATGAACTCATCCCGAGCTTCCTACTTCCTTGAATTTTGAAATAGTGTAAATTGATTGAAACTGTTGCTCCATTTTGTACTGTGTTGGACACGGTAACATTTTTGAAAATGACTTGAAATTAGCTTGGAACTCTTTTTCAACTTTATAACGCAATACTTGTTCATACTGTTCGATGAATTGCTTCAATGAGGTCTTCGAATGCAATACCCATCGAAGAATGCATTCATACTCTCATTTTTTGTACTATTGACATCCCTGCTTAGAAACTAGTCCTCAAAAAGCAAGGAACCCAACTACCTCTGTTCTCATATAGTTTGGACAACCAATCATTATCCTGCAATGCATAAGTATCAATGAAAGTAGTCCAATCTTCTTCAAATTCTTGAACAAACAGCGAATCATAAACCAATACGTGTATTGTCCCAAAGATATAGATACCTTATCATCGTGGTGTCCAAACTTCCTATGCAACTTCTTCAAATATGCCACAAACACCATCAGTGCCTTATTTTTTGGAAAAACGATATAAATTTCATTTTGCATTGCGCTGTCTTGATTGGTAATTATTTAATGTTGTGCTTTACCATGCATACATTGAAGTCATGTTTTGAACAACCACAGAAAAGTATACGTGTCTTCATTCGATACCAAACTACAATCAAGCAGTGTTGATTATCCGTGATGATTGACACCAACAATAGGGGCTAAAGGCATGTCATACTTGTTTTGTGAGGTATGTGGTATCAAATGTAACAATATCGCCAAAACTCCTTATACGCTTGCCTACATCGATAATCTGCCCAAAATACATTCTTCAGCTACGAATCTTCATCCAAGTCCATGATA
Organism: Fraxinus baroniana; assembly: GCA_903798355.1. Classification (NCBI taxonomy): domain Eukaryota; kingdom Viridiplantae; phylum Streptophyta; class Magnoliopsida; order Lamiales; family Oleaceae; genus Fraxinus; species Fraxinus baroniana. The sequence goes on from CAIGRO010181056.1 coordinate 15,324, forward strand.
AAGTAAAATTCCAAGCATTGTACTTGCATTTTTGAAAATTATGATTGTATTACTATGGCATCTCCTTCTCTAAATCTTAATCGTCTCACTTTTTCAATGTAATTTCGACAATCTTTTTCCACGAAACTTATGATCTCATAACCACATTCTTCTACAACGGTAGAATCGTAACTTTTATGTAACAAAATTCCTACCAAATCATTTACTTGTAGGTTACGTTTCATGATTGTGGTCGAGATGGACCGTATTAATTCTCCATGCTTCATAAATATCTGCAGATGCAGAGATTCTAGCTTTACAACCTGTTTGAATTGTTGGTTGTGCTTCAAAGATTCTCTAGTATTACCGAGTCTTTGACCTTCATGGCTACATGTCATTGTCACATATCTCGATTCTCTATCGTCTCCCCTTTTCGAGTTTCTTTTATTAACTGGAAAACCAACGACATACACATATTTTTTGTACAAGTCAAACATATCCTTTGATCCTTTAAACTACATACACACGTCAAGTACAATTACACCATTTCCCAATAAGGTTTTACCTTCTACTATGTTAATAGAGTTTGTACCATTCTCATCATCCGATTTCGCTAAACATCATAATGCTCGTTTGGCACTTCAACCATAATTTATTCGGCTGCAATAACATAATTGGTCACGTTCAGTAATCATAATAACACTATGATAGGTAGCTAAAAAATTATTCTTGAACATGTTTTTTACTTCTACATAGTGCATATGCTTATCAAAAAATTAGAACATAATGAAAATCTAGTACATAACTCATGGGATACACATCCTAGATTTTAAAATCAAAGGATCTGGTTATATATATTCAAAGAACTTGGTTAGCTGATATTCAAAGAACTTGGTTAGCTGATATTCAAAGAACTTGGACAACTTGATTATATTAGTAGTAGATTTTAAAGAACTATATATAATTCTTTAACCAAGTTCATATTCAAAGAAATATTTTTGAAAAGCTTGAAGAATTATATAGAATTAAAGAACTTGGTTAACTGATTTTCGAAGAACTTAATAATTAAAGAACCGATCCACGTAAGAAACTTACTAATTTTAATTTTTTTTCAACCCAAACAAAGTAAGAAACTTAATAATTAAAGAACCGAACATGAGTAAGAAACTTACTAATTAACGGACGTTTTCTTCTCTTGGTCATACCGGTACCTATTGGAGATGTCACGCCAAATAATATGGGGAAAATTTGGATTCTAACTTTTTCAATTTGGGGAAAAATTTATGGGTTTTTTTCCCCGACTTATGTGGTCTGAAATTGCCTTTTCTCTCTCTCACGTGTTGCTAATTTTTCCCTCCAATAACTTACCTTTACACGTGAGACAATTTAAAAGCCTGTCAAGAGGGTGTCATTGATCCTGTCCTACAAGTTTAATTCCTTCTCTAAAGACTCGATTTGAACAATTTAAACAATATGAAGAGACATTTGGATTTTTTGTTTTAATTTAGAGAGGTTAAGGCGTTCGAATTTTTTCAGCTTATTGAAGTCTTGTATAAATCTTGAAAAGTATCTGAAACATAATAGATGTTCGAACATTAATGAGGATGATTTATGCTCGGAGTTACATGTCTTGAGGTGCTATATATTTCGAATTAAAATCACCGCAAGTGTACAGTTCGTTAACAAGTAATAAAGTGGATTTTGAGTCCAAGTTCGTCCCACAAAGATTGATTTAATTCAATTTTAATTATCGCAACCTTAATCGAAACAAGAATAATATGATGTGTTGTTTGTGACAAAATTATAACTAAATAAGTTACATATGCAATTATGAGTAAATTAACTAAATTAAATGCAAATTAATGTGTCAAACGTACTAGGATCCCAAATTCTCATGTAATAATTAGTTTAACTCTAGTTTTACACATTGACAATACGATTGAATTTTGACGAATCAATGTTATCTCGAGTAATGTTAAACATACTTTTATATGTGATATAATTATATTTTTTTTATGATAAATGTGAACATATAAAAGTACATGAATTTTTATGAATAGTTAAAAACTCACATAAGGTATAGCGAAATATTTTTATCCATTATTGGACCCTATGACAATTTACATATATTGAACATATTTTTCTTCTTTCGAATGCATAGAATAACCTACCAAACTCACACAATTATCGTGCACAATAATTGCGGAGAAAATAAAATCATTTAAATCATTCAATATTCAAAAATGTTTTTTTAATGTCAAACATAATTAAAGATTAAAAACTCATATTACATGATTCGTCATTCTTCTAGTTCAAAGAAAACTAGTCTAGTATGTTATGAAGAAGAGAATAAAAGAAATATTGAAGAATTGACATCAACAAAATAAATCTTAGATTAAATCTCCATGTTCTTGGAATCGATATTCGTGTTCTTGCCTTCTTCTATGCTCCAAAAACTCATAAAATATATATTCTTGCGTTTTGGATGGCTCTAGGTTTTTAAAGGATGCCATAAAATTTTTTTATAAGATTTTTATTGAAATAAGGAAATCATAATTTTTCCTTTGTCAATGTACTATGCGATCGCATAGATCGGTTAAATTCTTCCTGAAATTCTCGAAACACTAAATGTGACAACATGTATGAAGAACTATGCCTCCTTATATGCTCCAAAAACTCTTAAAATATATATTCTTGTGTTTTGGACGGCTCTTGGTTTTTAAAGGATGCCATAAAATTTGTTCCTATAAAAATTTTATTGAAATGAGGAAATCAGAATTTTTCCTTCGTCAAGTACTATGCAATTGCATAGATAAGTTAAATTCTCCTTGAAATTCTCTGAAACACTACATGCGACAACATGTAAGAAGAACTATGCGACCGCCTAGTTCAAGCAAACTTTCATTCTTTGCGTTTTGATCCCCGAACTTCGTTGATCTCTTTTCTCGTTTCTTGTTCTTTCAATCCTTCATTCCTTCGTTAAATTGGTGTTCACCTCTTTTCACATCTTCGTTTCTTCTCTGAGTATTTGTACTTTGTTCCCTGAACTTTGATTTTCTTCAATTTTAATCATTTTTCCGCTTCTTTTTTCTCTATTCCACCATGTTCATCAATGTTATCCTACAAAACATAATTTATATATAATTTAACCATATTCCAATATATTTACCAATAATTATCCATATTTTGTGGCCTAAATAAGTGTGTAAAACGCACTTATTATTATATACCAATTGAAGCAATGAGAGCAATTGAAGTGTTATAATATTTGAAGACATTGAATGGTTGTTTTCCAAATGTTTATCTTCCTTAAAAAATTTGCTAACCATATCGATTATCTGTAGAAAGAAATTTTTCAAAATTGAAGTTGATCAAGACTTTCTTCGATAAACTATGTCACAAGAATTGTTGAATGAATTGACCATGTTTTCAATTGGGCTTATTAGCACCAAACGTCCCTACGTTTGACAGTTAGTGTGTAAAACGTCCAAACGTTTCATTTTTTTGCATTTT
>CAIGRO010181079.1:0-18797 GCA_903798355.1 Fraxinus baroniana
AATTTTGGGTCGGTTCGATTCTCTTTAAAACCAAATTGAACCAACCCATGTCCAGCCCTAGTTAAAATAATCGTTAAAATGGACAAAAAAATCTTGAAAATAAAAACATAAAGAAGTATTCATACAGTTATAAATACTTTTCATCTTTAGAAAAACTAAAAAAAGAGAAAATTACACGTAGCACTACTTTAAAATTCCTATTCCATATTATACATTTCATCTTATTTTATCCTAATTATACTACATTTTTCATAGTATATTTTAAAACGGAAAAGAAACAATTACCATAAATGGATTATTATGGGCAAGCTATAAATTCATGTCAAAACACACTAAATCACGGACGCATAGATGGCAAATTACCAAATCACTTACTTCAGAAATATCCCAAATCACCATCCTCTCTTCTTACTTCAGAAGTCAAAAATCCTCAAATCCATCATATAATCCAGAAAAGGCAAAAGATCAACATACATATCAATTACCTTCACGTCACAGACGACGCATTTTGAAGCACATATATGAGAAGAAGATACTTTACCGTATTTCTCTGCTGATTTTAGGGTTTTTTGTCGCGAATATAAAACCCTCCCAAACGATATCATTGCAACTCATACATGAGGTTAACTTCCAGATTTGATAGATTTATTCCATAACTCAAGTATTTCTTTTGATTAATGGCATCACCTAGCCGGATTAAGTCATCGTTGCACGAAAATCATGGGCTACCCGTCAACGACTCACCAATAATGGGTATACCAAATCGAGATCTACCTATGGTTTCAGTTTTCATCCCACGATCAGAATCTAATTTTCGTAAAGTCGTTACACCCAGACGAAGTCTGGTGTTGCCATCAAGAGAGCATGTTAACTGAGGTGAAGGGTCAAAATCTGTGGAGATAGTGGAGACAAAAATGGATACTGCACGCACTCCATCATGTCGAATTACCCGCTCTATAACCATTCTGTCTGATTCTAAGGAGCGGGAATCATCACTGTCAAAGAAGGGTTGAGGAAAACATCAAACAAGAAGAAAATTGGGAAGACGCCGATTGATTTATTTGAAGAAGACACTTCGTCAAGGAAGAAGTCAACGGCGATGCAGTCGAACCCAAAGGATAGCAGACCTAAAACACAGGTATCACAATGGGAATATGCATATTTAAATAGTTTCATTTTTAGTGCTATTGGGATCCTGTCTGAGAAGTAGTGTATTTGATTTGCTATGTGCATAATGATTTTTTCCACTATACACCTTACATAATTTTGCTTTTGAGATGTGAGGGGGATAGTCTAATTTCAGCTTCTTATGTTGTTCCTGTATTGATGTTAACATAAGTTAGAAGAGGTAATATAATAATAATTCGATGACAAAAGTAAATGTAGTATAATATTCCGCACGTTCATGCAATGAATAATTAGAATCTTGATAATGTAGGTCCCATTCAGTTCTAGAAAGTTTTTGGTCATATTATAATATTTTAAATCCACAGGCAGTTTGAATTATAGTTTTAGTTTATCCTTTTATCCTTTTTTATAGTTCCATTCCACATCAAGTCAATCGACGAATGTTAGACTTCTTCAGAATATGTAGAAGACATTGGCTGTAATATTAGTGACATGGATTGTGAAGTTCAATTAATTTTAATGGGACCTTCTAAAAGTTGGAAGAAATTAATTTTTTTAATTTATTAAATGGATGGTTGCGTCATCATCCGTTACACTTTTATATCCATGTTTGGCAAAGTTTTTTTTGCAAAAAAAGTTAATTGAACTTTATTTTTTTAATTATACACATTCATAATTTATATTTATTTTTTAGTTATATGTTTCATGAATTAACAATCTGTAATATTGCATATTTCTGCGAGGTGTAATACACGATCACACATAGTTATGAAATATTGCAAATAATATTAACATTTATATTGCGTATGTCCGTGCTATTGCTTAATTTATGAGTGATATGTAATGATTGACTTTGTTCATAATTCCAGATTACATATCTCACTAATTTTGATTTTTTATGTTGTGACAGAATTACCCCTTCATAATCGATTCGGAGAACCGATTTGGTGGAACCATCAATGTTTTCTCCAAGAATGATGTTATTACATCACTGAAGGCCAAACTGAATACAATGCAAACGAATATGTTTCGAAGTACCTGTTTTGGTCATTTTCTTGAGATGGACATAATGCGAATACAACATCAGATCATTTACAAGATGCTGATGTTGGAAATCAAACAACCGAATGAGGACAAAATGCGATTCATCATGGACGGGAAGATTCTCAGGTTTGGGATTCATGATTTTTGCATTGTCAGCGGACTGAAATGCGTAGGCGACGACAGTTCAAATTTGTGCATGATTGGTGGATGCCATCTGAAGGATACGAACTTTGGTAATTTGAAGAATGTGTACAGAAATGATGTTGAACAAGTTTTTAAGAAACTACTATCAGACACTTCAGATGAAGATGTTGTGAAGATTAGAATTCTATATCTCGTAACCATGTACCTATTCACTTCAACACAGTCGAATGTTGTCAGCAACGACGTGATGCGCGTCTAGTCGAATCTCCATACATGAACTCCTTCCCATGGAGTAAGGAGTTGTCCAGCTTACATTCAAAAACCTGAAGAATGCTTTCAAAAATGCTGAAACAATCGACAGCAATAACAGAGTAATCCTAACGTACAGATTGTATGGTTTCTCACTTACCTTCCAAATATGGGTGTACGAATTAGTACCATCGTTATCAAGAAATTTCTATAAAAGAATAAGATATGGTTCACTGCGCATTTTGAACTGGACAAACAACGGTTCTAGGGTAACCACAGCTAAGTTGGATAAGTTTTTCTTACAGTACGATGAGGTATAATATAACGTCACCTATTTATCTCGGACATATGCAGTATATACTCTGTTATGATATATATTCTAATGTTTGGTGAACACAGGTAGACGTAGTGGAGATGCATCCTAACGAATTGGAAAAACAGGCAACTTACTACGTTAGTTTAGGCGACAGGGAACCCATATCAAGGAGGAGGTGCATGACGCGGGAAAATGATAATCTGACACTTTATGGAAAGAAATCAAAAGATACAGCATTGGTATCGGAAGATGCTCTAAATCCATGCACGAACAAGTTGACCCCTTCAGCTACCAAACTGGAAAATGTTCGTATAGAATTTTTTTTTTCTGTTACCTTTTCCATTTTTTTATTTTCTATCAGACTTGTTCATCTGTTTATATCCATTAACGAGCTGAATTATATACAAACACACATTATAAAGATGATGGAGGAAATAGCATCCCGAGTGCAAAAGATTCAATCTAACCAAAGTCAAATCATTCATACCCAAAATGAAATACAATCTAACATGATTCGAATCAAAGATCAATTTAATACGAAGTACAACATACTGATGGGATTGCTAAGGACTGGGAATAATGAAATTCGCGATAATGAGAGATCAGCCACATGCTGCAAGTCAAAAAAAGCAGCAGAATCGTTAAACAATAAGGTATTATCATATGCCTTCATTTATGTAGCGATCACACTATCGAATTGTTACAGAAATAGACTACGTCATAGATCTCATTTTTTAATGTTAGGTGCTTGATAGCGTCTTGCAATCTACGAGCAAAAACAAGGAAACAATTGTGAAAACCATTCATCGAAAATCAAAAATCAAGAACCATGTACCTGTAATAGAAGATTCCATTGACAAGACGAACAATATATCAACAGATGGTGACAATCCCGATGACATACGGTTTACGAAGGAAGACTTGATCAAGGTTGACCATATCGTCAAAAGTGTTCGATAAAAAAAAAGGAAAATGTGTTGATCAGGTGACAAATGTAGTACGTGGTTTGGTGGCTGATTTGTTTACTTTATAATTTTATAATAATGTTAAAAATTGACAACTTTTTTTTACAGAGCGATGGTTCAAATAAGGATTCAGAAGAAATCCATGACGAAATGTTTGTTGACGAATATGGAGTGATTAAGTCACTTTTTTTGGAGGAGGTCTGCTATTACCCACAATTGCTCGTTGTTTGTCATATAATAGTTATGCACTTACTAACAACTCAATTGATAATGAGGCAACTAGAATTTTTGAAGTATGATGTAACATGCTATTTTCCAGTCATATAATGTTGTTCGAATGTAACCTGTAGACACAATCTGACAATCAAGTGGTACCAAATCATGCTTTGCTTACAGATGCAGGCAACCATCCATCGGGGTAATGATTTACTGTCACATTCAACTTTTAATAAGCACACACCAGCCTTTTGTATTCTGCACCAAACAGTTCTAATAATTGTAACATTACATTCCACAGGTGGCTGATAATTCAACACCAAGTCATCACTTTTACACTTTGTCATGATTTTCCAACATTACAATAATACTGATGTTGACCATCTAGAATGGGAGTAGTGATTATTGGTTTATGATTAATGTATTTCATTTCGACACAGGGTACCATAACAAAGCGAGATACAATTCGTTCCCACTCAGCATAGATATGACAGAGCCTGCACGATGTAGCTGCATGTGAGAGCTGGTTTGGTGACGGATACAAGCCGGGTCTAATGTAAGTAACTTTAAAGCACACACATAAATTTCACTATTCAACTTCTAAAGTAATGTTTAGTATATGGGAACCTATACAAATACTCATGATCCAAGACTTCCATTGTGCAGTAAATTCAAATTTCCAACATCAAAGGATCTAATTGAACCACCCTTTCAATTCGATCCATATGTCATCGCATCTAAGACCTGGTGGTATGAACTTTGGGAACCATGCGTATTCTTACGAGATTCAGTAATGATATAGGATTTCAATTATGTAATATTTTTTCCGACTTTGGCAAACATATATTTTAAACGTTTGTGCATAAATATCCTTGCAGCATGTGAACGTATGCTTCTACTACCTATGGAAAATGTTCAAGCATAGCATATTTAATACGTTCCGGTCTGCCTACAAATCATGCATGGAAGACATTTACTCCGTATCCAACTATAAATCTATGCTTGAAATTGCAAGTGGCGACTTCATCCATTGCAACACAAGCTAGTCAGAGGTTGAACACATCCTCATTCCAATCATGATGGAAAAGAAAGCGCATTGGGTTTTAAGCCACTTCAACATAAGGGAGAAGAGTCTCACAGTTTACAATCCCAACAGAGTGATAATTAGAGACAGGGTGGTCACTAATGACATGCAAGCTTTTGTATTCGTTGTGTCATGCTTGATGGTGAAGTTAAATGTATGGGAACCTATCTTCGTGAATAGAGTACCTCGCGTTGAGTCGCTGGACGTAATTATAGCAACTGGTATCCCACAAGATGATTATGGGTTAGTGTTTCTCAAAACTCACATTTAGTGCACAATTGCTTAACAATAATCATGTCATGTTCACACATCTATTTTTTGAAATTTCGTTTAATGTTTGATGCAGGCATGATTGTAGATTGTATGTCATAAAGTATGCCAAGTTCATCATCCGTCAGGAAATTGATTCAATGTCTGAACTGTTTGACCCTAAAGTCTCACGTTCGCAGTTGGCCATGCAACTATACAAGCATGGTCGTCAAAGATAATAGAAGGTTACGATACAGATTGCGACCTTGTGCCACGTAGCGTTAGGAGAGCTAGGAAATTAATGTCTTCTGGGAAGTAATGAAGTAGCTTCATCAGTTAGATTTTTGAAATATTGGAGTCAGCTTAGTCATACTAGTTTCTTGGCGTACAATGTGTTGGCTTTTTATTTTTTTGGGTTTTTGCAAAACTTGAAGGATGTTAACTACGTATTGTTAAATATCGTTTTTGTACATGATGCTTCTTTTGTTCAGTTTTCTGGTCGCTTTTTATTAGTAGTGAATAGATGATGCTTTGTTGGAATGTGTGGTGTAATTCCATGTCATTGCTTTTGATATTTTTTTTTGCTTTCATGAGAAATTTATATGACAGATTTTTATCTCAACTATGTACGTCTTCTCAAACAAGATGTGCATGGGTTATCAGAACTTAAATGGCATGAATTTATACAATTTTATATTGCAAAATGACTGTTCCTCTAGTGGTTTTGTACCAACGATTTAAGCACAAATAAATTGAGGACTAGTTAAATGATGTCCTTATTCACTTGTTACTTGCATCTATCATCTCAGTCTCCTCTCTAAAAAGAGGCACATTGAGCTAGTTCTTTCCTCCGACTACATATTTCAATAGCAGTTTCTACATATGAAATTTCTTCTCGACACTTAACTAAATATTTCATCAAGACTATCAGTAATACCTTCTGGAATATTTCAATTACTTAGCACTAGTGGAATGGAGGCTAGTGGTACAAGCAACTATGTTCGATGTTTAAAATAGTAACAGACTATTTTTAAAATTTGAGACATTGGTTTTCGTTAACTTAACTTTGCACATTGCAGTACACGTTTTGAAATACAAATTTTACTCATAAGAACATTTGCTACAATTTGATCAAGTATGGTTTCCGTTATGTTAACGTTACACAGTACTCATGATAATGCATTCCAATGTTTAAAAATGAGAATATAATTCAAATACTGAAAAATCGAGGACACATTAAATGGATAAAGTGTATGATCGTAAAGCTGATGCTATGACACGCGAAGTCATTCATAAACCATGCTAAGTTAGCGTTTTTGCGAAACCAAAATAAGAGGAGACACTGGAAGGCAATCACTATGCAGCTCCTCGTTTACGCTTGTATGGTTGACAAAGTGCGAGTGGTTCCTTACACGATCTCTTGTTGTGTCCCTTAGTGTGACATCGTCCACACATCGTTGGAGTCAGACACTCTAACCTAGTCCGTCTCCTTGTCTTCCTAGGTCTGCTTGGTGGCCTCTTCGATTTAGGAAGAAATATCTTATCACCCATGTGATATTTACCCACCTTCCATTGCACACGATCTCCAAGTGGTACAACACATCTAGCATTCGTCGCCAGATATAATGCNGAGTCAGACACTCTAACCTAGTCCGTCTCCTTGTCTTCCTAGGTCTGCTTGGTGGCCTCTTCGATTTAGGAAGAAATATCTTATCACCCATGTGATATTTACCCACCTTCCATTGCACACGATCTCCAAGTGGTACAACACATCTAGCATTCGTCGCCAGATATAACGCCTTTGTGTTGTAATGCGAGCAATATTCGTATTGTTGCTCACCCCTATGCCCAATTACAGCCAAAGCATGAGGACATGGCAGACCATCTATTTGAAACCGATTGCATGTGCACGTCATCATCTTCAAATCTACAACATGCTACATCATGCCTGATGAAACTTGGTATAGCGAATCGCTAGAAGTTGATACCTATAGTACATTACAAATGTATCATTTACAAATATAATGTGTGATATGCGACAATCTTATGTTAAGATTACCTTGAATTTTAGCGATTTCTTTGCATTTGATCTCAACAAGCTTTTTTGGTATGGGGTAAGCCTTGTAAATGTGCCCTGAGCAATAGTTCTGTTCTTCGAAATCTAACTATGAACTGTGTACCTCAATTACTCAAACAAATAATCAATGGGACAATGCTTGAATGATTTTGTGACCACGTTTACAGACTCTACGATGTTGGATGTAATGGTAGAAAATCTTTTAACAGGCGCATGGGATCTCGACCACTTGTCATATCCTACAACCTTCTGCGACATTGCAGATGCTAGATTATTTTACATCATCAATTTGCATATTAATTAAATCACACATTACAATCTACTGGTAGTCAATTATACCAATGCCAAGCTTGGGAGAATGGAAATCATATAAATCATTGAACTACGAATATGAAGGTTGTACTTACCAGATCTTTACGAATCCCCATGTTAATTTGATCAAGTTGTTTAATGTGGTACTCGAACTCATGCTTTATGTATGCCCTTGCAGTTGAATTGAAAGGCTTTGCAATGTTCTTACCACTTTTACTATAGGATGCCCTTAAGTTTTGCAGTATATGTTGTGCACAGAATCCATGCATTAAAGTTTTGCAGTATATGTTGTACACAGAATCCATGCATTACACCTGGGTACACCTCACCCACAGCGTGTTCGATGCTAATATGACGATCTGAAATGAAACACAATCCTTCTCTCTCGCCATATGCTTCTTTTAGTCATCTAAGGAACCAAACCCACGAGTCATTATTCTCTGAATCTGCTATTCCGAATGCTAGTATGTATATAGTATTTTTGGCGTCTTATGTGCAAGCTGTTAATAGGCTACCCCCGAATCTTCCCGTCAAGAAAGTTGCGTCAATGACGACCACGGGCTTGCAGTTCATCCAACCTGCAATGGATGCACCTAGCGACATGAATGCGTACTTGAAATGCCCATCTATCTCTATCTCTATGCTAGTTCTTGAGCCCGGATTCTTTTCCTCCACCTCACTGAAATACACTGGTAGCTTACCGTATGATTCGTTTGGATCACCCATTATTTTTTCTAAAGCATGCTCTCGAGCCCTTCATGCTTTACCATATCGCAGCATCAATCCATGTGTTGAGGACATATCATTCATAATGTCAGCAGGTGTGTATATCGTTTTAGCGGAAGTATATTTGTGTTTAATACATTCTCCTATCAAAGCACTTTTCACTTGTGCATGATCCCGAATAGCTAAATCCATTGTGCAACTATGACCGTTACGTATGTAATGCACCTTGAACATGTCTGTCTATCCAATCCTGGACGCCCTGAACCTCTAGCTACACCCTTGACTCTTGCATTTGAGCACATACTCGCAGTGGTCTGACTTGTACACAATGTACTCAAAGTTATTTTGTATAGCATGCATCGCAAGGCTGTCCTTCAGTAAACCCTTATCACGAAAAATCTGACCTACATCAACAACATCCGTGACGGTATGCTACAAAAGGTCAGATTCATCGTCATATTCGTATTCAGAAATCGGAGGAGTATTAACATCTACGCTCGCCACAAACTCCTGCAATGTTGGCACATTAACACTAGTCAAGTTCAAGATTGCACGTGAACGTGTAGCATCATTCACTTCACAGTTTACCGTGTGCACCATATTATTCAAAGGTTGTGTATTAGATCCAGATGGCCTCTCTGGAGTTTTAATGATTTTCACACATAGGATGTACGCTATTAACCTTGGTTCAGACAGTTGCAAATGTATGAAAAACTGGAAAGATATGGTATTGGTGATCCTAACCGGCGCACATTCCCACCAACATCGTATTCTATTTCCAGTGCATCCATATCAGTCTCCATATCTAACTCCAATGATAACATGTTGATCAAATCATGGTAACTACTGGTTAGTGGCACCATAAGTCCAAAAGTGTTATCATTTCATGTGACTAATACATTGACTGTTTCCATTAACTGCAAAATTCGCATCCCATAAGAAAAAAATTACATCAACTGATAGTGTATGCTATTTCATATTCACTATGTATTCTTTTATACATTTTTGGTAAGAACGTCACATAAATTCCAGAAAACATAATTATGCGATTATGAAATAAAGTGATTACGAAGACTTGAATTTAGAGCCATAATGGAAAAATGGTTATTTCAAAAAAACGCACATTACATATTCATGATATTCTTATTTGTGGTCTTAACGTACAAAACAAGTCTCACCGTGATATTCGAGCTGAAGACCGTGATCTGCTGAAAAGCAGAGCTTGCAGAGCACCACAACGTTAAACGAATTCGTCGATATCTCTCTAGGTGAGATTCAATGTATTGTAAACGCGAAGGCCAAAATGATGAGGTTCATTCATACCACTACGTTTCCATCTTAGATTCACTTTCTGAAACTGTTAACATGCAATCAATTCCCTTAAAATAGGCTGCTTACCATGAAAAGGAAACATTTGCGTAAATGGAAAATCTTATGAATTAGTTTTCTCAAATTTATATTACTTGATTTCCACATTTAATTTTTGAAAGGTTGCAATCAATTCCCTTAAATTCAGCCATTCAAGATATCTGTTACGTTGAGCAGATACGAAAATTTTTGGGGGCAGTATTTTCCATGATACTTTGTGGAATATGTAGTATACTTTCAATTTTTAAACTAATTTTGGTAATTACGAAAATAATTTAAATTTGTAATGCAACTGTGATTTTTTCTCCTAAAAAAATCATTGATGTACACTACAGAAAATAAGACATAAGAAAACCCAAATACTAGAATTTTATTTTAATCTTTACTACTAAGAAAAAAGAACACTCACAAAGGAAAAAGAAAAAAAAATACACGAACTCGAAATCAGATATTGCAATAATAATATTAAAGTAAGCAAATTCACTAGCTCAAAAGCCTCAAGCCTCAACACTCAAAAATTTAACCATTATAAAACAAGAAAAAAGCTGCAACATCCAACATTCTTAAAAATAAAACTTGAAATTACTACCATAAGCAAAATAATAGAAAAATCACTTATTCCAACAAGGATAAAAGACCTAAAAACTCAAAATTCTAACCACTTCGTTTAGCATAAAAAGTAAAACCCATGTCAAGAAAGCTCAAAAACCAAAACATGGAGTCTTATTAGACACGAAAGCATACCCAAAATTAGGGAAGAAATAAAGAACCAAAAATGATAAAAGTAAGTTCATTAAGAAACAAACCGTTCTTCCAAGAACGTGATGTGAATCTTTAAGGGCATGATTAACAGAAGAGGATTGAGAAAATGTGACAAGCCAAGCCTCGGGATGGCCACTGTTTCGGTCCTTTACAATCTCAGACCCAACCATCGTTCCATACTTTTCAAAATTTCATAGGTTCACTTCCCAACAGTCACCAGTAGTGATGACATAAAAACTCGTCCCATCCCGCCCCGCTCCACTCCGAATGGGGCAAAAAAACCCTCCCGAACGGGTTGGTTGGGTAGGGTGGGACAAGGATTGCCACCCCGCCTTGGGTCGCAGGGCGGGGCGGGGCAGGGAAGGGATGCCCCACGCCAAACCCGCCCTGTGAAGAATAAAAAAAAAAATTAACGACAAATAAAAAAAAATATTAGTTAATTGGATTTTTTTGAAAAATAAAAAAAAGGGGGACGGGATGGGGGAGTTGCCCCGCCCCGAACCGACCCGTTGCCATCTCTAGTTACTCGTTTGATTCCCTCATGACCACTGAGGTGAGCACACGACCCCGACGAGGTGTGCACAAATAGCCCGAACATCTACGATTATAATAATAATAAAAAAAATCCCTCTCCCCCCCCAACAAATAACCTCATCTCCTCCAATTTGCCACTCGTCGACGCCTATTGCTTAAAGGAAATGTTTACAACTATCACAATTGAAAAAAAAAATAAAAAATAAAAAAATCTAACAGTCGGGGGAGCTAAATTCGATTGCTAGGGTTTGGGATTGGGGAATTTGAATTTCGAAGTCTAAAACTTGGCGGAAAATAGGGAGGACTCAAAAAGTTTTGGGGACAACTACAATTGGCCTCTAACCTATTGTCCCAAACTTTGACAAAGGAGCAATTCGGTCCTCAATCTTTCAATATAGTTGCAAGTCAATCTCCAATCATGGAAATTTTCCAAATCTTTAAGCCAATCACTTTCAAACATCCAACAAAATTTTTTTTTTTAACTAATAACATGTTTGACAATTATTATTATTAGGGAAAACAATGTTTTGAATAGTAACTTTTAAAAAAATATGTCGTTAAAAAGTAGTGAAAATTTTTAAATTTACGTACAAAATATTTTATTTTGTTAATTTGGGGTTGACCATATGATAAATTTATAAAAAGTTTCCACAATTATTCATTATTGAGGTCAAATTGCACAACTATAATAATAAAAAAATAAAAAAAATAGGAGATCAACTTGTTTCATTTTAAATACTTAGGACCAACTTGCCATTGAGACGATAGATTGGAACTAATTATGTAATTTTATCATAAGTTCTCATAAAATATTATACCATGAATAGTTTTTTTCTTTTTTTTTTAATCCTCTAAAAGAATAGGCTATGGAACAAAATACCACACCCCAATAGCCCGAGAGGTCGAAAGATAATTTCAACTTCATTGAATAAATTCATAATGTTTTGGAACTGAATGTAAAATCCAATTCTCGGGACAATCCTCGTGCTTCAACTACAAATTAAATATTAGAACTGGTATATGATAAACTCCTAGAAAAGTCGAGTCAAAATGTTAGGACAGGTAAATTATAATTGATCTGAATAATACAAGAAGGATTGAATGACTAGCGTGCAAGGCCAGGTGAAGCAGCATTCACTACTGGCAACAACAATTCTCATCTTCAAGATCCAAGATATTTGGATGCTGAAACTGGATTCTGGGCCTTCAAGTTCTCGAGTACAGATTTGAAGTCGCTTTGGAAAGACATTATTGACCTCTGCCGAGATGCAAAAGCAACACTGAATTGTTTGATCTCTTCTTCGAGTTTTTTCCTCCTCTGTACTTCAGCATTTAAATCCTGTAGAAAATTTTCCTTCTGATCCCTAAACTGTGCAAGCATTTGCGATGAATTGGAAGCTCTTTCGAGAAGGCTATCTCTCTCTGCTTTCATAAGATTGAACTCCCTTTCCAAGCTATGATATTTATTCTCAGAAACCTCAAGAATCTTGTTATTGACAACCAACTCTGACTCCAAATTTTGGTACTTCTGTTTGATTGTTTTGATTTCATCGTCCAGATCCCTTTTCCAAGAAGCAATTTCTTCTCCCAAAGTGCCCTTATCACATTAAAAAGTGAATCTTAAAGATAAATAGTATCCAATTGTTAGGATGGAGAAAAATAACAAAATTGACGAGCAAGATCTTGATACTTGCAACCAGGCAGCTACCTTATGTTTGCTGTTATACGGAAAATCCTCCAAATGTTCATCCTTGATTTTTGGTGTATCTGATAATACCAAGGATGAAATCGAGCTATTCAACCTCTTCCGAAGGATAGCGCATTGTTCTTGTATTGAATAATTGTTTACATGGGATCTCTGGCCATCCATAGCCATAGAAAAATGAGCTTCCAGAGTTGAAAACAAGCTTAAACCTATCTCACTTGTCGTAGAGAGTATTTCAGCAGTTGCAGATCTTTCATCAACTACAAAATCCTGCTCAGGAGAAAGATCGTAAGGAGAGTACTTACTGTTTCCGTAAACTTTTCCCAACAGCCAAATTTTCAAAAATAGATATATTTGGTAGTCACCTGTAAAACTGAAAGAATGTCCTTGTAAACGTCTTTACAATTTGCCACGGACTCAAGCAGGGCTCGAGGAACTTCTGGAATTAGCAATGCCTCTTGCTGGAGTTCAGATATTTCTTTAGTTAACTGGTTGTTTAACGACACTTGTTCCGTATGTTTCATCTGAAAATTATATGTTAAACGCATAAGATGGAATGCAAATACAAAGCTGAACTTTCAATGGGCTGCATTGGATTAAGCCTCTTGGCTCTGAATCACGTAAGTTATGGTAAAAGTAGACTCGCCTTGAGTTCATCTCTTTCCTCAGTAACAAGTTGTAATTGTCTATGTAGATTTAGCATCTCTTGATTGTAATTCTCCGCCGAGAAGTCCTGGTAGAGAATACTAAAGAGTATAAAGCTCATATCACATATTAAAAATAATAATAATCATCTATCAAAATTAGATGAAAGCGGAAACTGATGAGATCAACTAATAGCATGCTGTATTTTTGTGCAAGTTAAACACAGAAAATCACAGGTTTGATAAAGTTGCTTAAAAACACAACTCATAAAACTACAGAAATGAGTGAAGTGACATTTTTCTTCAGATCCAAAGATTTAGAAGCAATAATGATGCAGTACCATGTAACAATCAATCTCAACTGTGTAATAAGAGAAGGGAAATACAAGAGAAGGGGGAAGGGGGAAGAAATAGAGCAATAGGAGGATAACGAATGGGGGAAGAGAGAGAACAAATACAAGACCCACATTATATCAGCACCCATAATATGTCACATTCTTGGACATGACAATATCTTTGTAGTTGATTTAATGCAATGCAAACTGCAGAAAGACTAACACTTTCAACAAATTCAATCATTCATACGAGTAGTTACCAATCAAACTAATTATCAAATTCTGGTAATAATTCTACTTTAAATTGAGCTATTACGGCATATGCTTTACTTGGAGAGTAGCCGACTAGCTGATATCCAACTTTTCAACTATGGTCAAACAAAAGTAAAACTGTCTTATATTATAGAATCTTCAGCTACAGAATTGATGCATGAACATTGCTTTTATTACTCATAACCTAAAACCTCAGAAACGCGTTATAAACCACAAGGTGAACCCAATAAAGAATAAGAGTACATGTATCAGAATGATGCTAGACGAAACCAATAAAACAATGTTAAATTTGAAGTGCTCACCTCAACAGATGGAAATGAATGAGCTTTCCTTGCTGGAGTCATATTAAGTGCATCAAGGTCAGCTACATAACCTTTGTTCATTTTCATCCACGTGTCTTCATCAGCAAAGTCATTACATGTATCCGGAAGTGGACTACAATCTGGCTGCCTAGAGTACTGTGATCGCTTAAATACAAAAGCATTGGGAACTGTTTTAAAACATGGTGTACTAAAGGCATCTTCTTGGCAGGTGCTGTGACTGTCATTGCTTTCCTCTCCAAGGCTTCCTTTGCCAACATTCTGAGCTCCAAAAACAGTTGTAATATTAGTGATGAATCAAAGAAGCTGGTCAGAGAATCGGTTGAATGACATGCTTAGATTAAACTTAGAAGAAAGCCCTGTGTGACAACCAAGGTATTAACATGAAATGAAAGTACTAAATTATAGGACCGTAATGGAAGAAGCCAGAAAAAGCCAAAGTTTTACCCTCATTTGTTTTTAACAGGGAAAAGATTACTTACTAATTCTTATCCACAATAACTCTATTGGCAATAAGAACAACAATATCTCCTGCTATGATGTTTAATAAAAGAAAAGAAACTCGGGGAATGTTGCATGGCAAATAGAACATGCGAGCTGTACTGGCTTCCACCACATTCACGATAATGCAGCATCAAAAAGATTACTTGATAATGCTTTCGTATCCAACTGTCCGATTTTGAACTCTAATACGAAGACAGCATCTTTATCCAATTACATCTGTCCCAAGACCATCACAACCTCACAGGCCTGACTTGATGATAACTTAAGAGTTTGTTTTGGAGAGATTTTTCCAAGTGAGACGAATTATTTATTTATTTATTTATTTTTCTTTTTTTGGAGAATGTGTAGTTAAAACGTAGGGAAAAGTTATGCGTCCCATAGAATGTGCAGTTGAAAATGATTTTGGGGAAAAAATATTTTCAAAAAACCTCTCCCAAACAAGCTCTTAATTTTGATCCTTCTGGCTATTGACCCTCTTGAAATAAAAAAAGTTATGGTTTGCAAATACATGATAATTGGTTTTAGTGAATGCAGGGTAACCCATAGCTTAGATGAGTGGCAACAGGTAACAGACTATTTCTGCCAAAATGGCTTCAGATGTTGATGGTTTCATAGAAATGACGGAAAACAGATCAGTTAGAAAAATCCAAGACTATCCTACCAAGCGATATTTTAAAGAAGTGACAGTAGTAAAGGAAAAGGAGATAGCTAGTGAAGTGTAAAAATGATGGCAACAATATTTACCTGGTTGCTAAGATTATCGATTTTTATTTGTTGCTCCCTGATGCATTGATCACGCTCTTTATGTGATCTCCTTTCCTCTTCTAATTCCATAGCAAGTTTCTCCCGCTCTAACTCATACTGATGGATGGAATAAGAGCAACTACAGTGATGGATGACATCAAAATACTGGTAACTTGACAGAGTATGGGGAAAGATTTACCTTCAGCATATCATTCCTCAGTTTCAAGATTTCTTGCTCTAATACTTCCGCGTGTGATCCCTGAGAAAGAAGTATTAGCATGTTTAGGATGTTCTCAATTCTAGATGCCCAATCAAACAAACAGTATGATCACCTGAAGTTTCAAGCGTAGCTCCTCTATTTCAAGTTTTTGTCGCTTTAATAGAGCTGCATCAGTTAGTATCTGAAAGACAACAAGCAATAATGAGCTCTATATTAGTTTCATATGAAGAATCTAAAATTAACCATTAAGAGCATACATGAACAGGTAGTTTTAGCAAAAGAATGCTTCACAAGTTATTACATCTCAAGCACAAAACACAAAGCAAGAGTCCAAATGAATCCTAATTTAGTAAAAGGTCCATCAATTGATCCAAACATTAAGTGACAAATTTCAGTAAACAGATCAGACAATTTTGTAAAGTTTTAATTGAAAATTATAAATATACTTATTGGACGCCCTGTTGAGCCAGACAGCTCAAAAATATATTCAGTTCCCTCATTTATGCTCATGCTCAAACAGAGAACCTTTTCTGTCTTGAAGAAGTAACATTAATATTTATAAGCATTCATTTTAATCAATTATAAAAACAAGAATGTTGAAGTTGAGGATTTCTTATATGCCATCACAATCAACCAAGTGGACCCTATTTTCAAGGTTTCAGTGTAGTTCAGAATTTAACATCGTTCTTCTATTAAATTCAAACTGCAGTCAATCCTAGACTTCACTGCATGAAGTGATGTATAAGGAATCATGTTTATCCTAACTTTAAGATTTTACAATCAGCCAGTTAGTTGACCATTAAAGTCACAAATCAATGGCATTGTGGAAAAATAAGCATCAACATATGAATCAGAAATACTGGAACGTGCATTAATGACAAGTATGCAAGATGTAAATTTCAAATTACTATGTATTGTACAACAATTCTCGAAGTAAAATAGAAATTTAAGATGCTTAAGGAAGTAAATGTCTTAAAATCTTAAACGGACCTCATTCACTTGAACGCAGTTGGTAATCCGTTTTGCTCTGCTAGCAAAGTGAAGAGTTCCCTTTGTTTCCTCTAAGTGGACCTACTTGTGATGTTTGACATCAAACCTTACTGTTGGAATTGATATGAGAAGTATTAAAATACAATTAACAATTGAATACCTCTTCTGGTGCCACAGTACAGATTATTGAAGTTTTCGCATTACCACCAAGTGCAGGTTGAAGTATACGAGTAAGCTTACTATCGCGATAAGGAATGTGTCCCCTGTGTATGGAAAGTGATTCGTCGATAAACTATTGTACTGTTATATATAAACAACAGTAAATATGCAAGTACCTTTGCTTTGCACCCTCAATTAGTTTGTTAATCACATTGCCAAGAACCATCAAGCTCTTGTTAATGTGCTTTCCTTCCTTTAAACGAACTCCCCCAGCTCCAGTTTTAGCAACTCTTTCAGAACCCGCTAAGTCAACCAAGTTCTAGTTCCAAGGTGAACAGATAACAATTTAGTAAAAAGATGAAATGATATGGTAAGAAAAGTGAACTGAAAAAATAGCAGGCACATCCGAAATAACGCAATACAGATACAGAAATATGCTACTTTCCAAATTTATGCGCCAACAAAAAAAAAAGATAATTAATAATTAATGCCAACATAAATCACTACAGAGAGATAGAGGATTGGAAGGTAAACGTTTCATTATACACAAAACATATTTTCAATGAAGAAAGAGGATAAAACATTGTATACTCATGACCTCAAGGTAATTGAAAATCTGATTAGCACTACAGTAGCGGATCTAAGACATCTCTACATTTCCGCGTACTGGAGAGTACAGATACATATTGAACTGTTTTGATGCTTAAAATTAGCAGATATGCAAGTGATACGGATGCATGAAGGTCTTAGGATTATAGCTGCTTCCCAGACTAAAACAACATATAACAATTACAGAAAAACACACAAGTACGGTGTTTTAGAAACTTGTTATAAGTGATTCTCTCGAAAATATTCTTCCAGAACAACAGGCCCTGGTAAAACCATAGTTATTAAACTCAAACCGGACCGGTTGTGGGACCGTAAAACCTGGTGAAACGGACCCTAGTCCGGTCCGGTCAGAGTAGTTGGACCAATGGGCTGTTGAACTGGTATTGGTCTGGTTGAACCTGCTGGGTTCTGCTCAAACTTGGTTTAAACCGTATGGTTTTTTGCAAATATTAAGAACCATGGACCTCAGAATTGCTATAGTGTCATGGTTTTCCACCGCACTAATCCATTCCTTGGCATAAATTCTGTCTACAAATGTATATAAACTATACCATATTTTTAGATTATAATTTACAACATTTTTAATATTTATTTAAAAAGTGAACTGAAAAAATAGCAGGTACATCCGAAATAACGCAATACAGATACAGAAATATGCTACTTTCCAAATTTATGCGCCAACAAAAAAAAAAAAGATAATTAATAATTAATGCCAACATAAATCACTACAGAGAGAGAGAGGATTGGAAGGTAAATGTTTCATTATACACAAAACATATTTTCAATGAAGAAAGAGGATAAAACATTGTATACTCATGACCTCAAGGTAATTGAAAATCTGATTAGCACTACAGTAGCCGATCTAAGACATCTCTACATTTCCGCGTACTGGAGAGTACAGATACATATTGAACTGTTTTGATGCTTAAAATTAGCAGATATGCAAGTGATACGGATGCATGAAAGTCTTAGGATTATAGCTGCTTCCCAGACTAAAACAACATATAACAATTACAGAAAAACACACAAGTACGGTGTTTGAGAAACTTGTTATAAGTGATCAACCGCGCTACGTTACCAGAAAAATTTTACCAGAAAATTTACCAGACACTCACAACAT
>CAIGRO010181081.1:0-20583 GCA_903798355.1 Fraxinus baroniana
AGCAAGGTGGAGAATGTTGGACTGCTGCCCGACCCATTTATATGCTCCTAGCATTTTGGCCTTTAAACGTGTTTGCACAACACGACTCTTTTAGTTAAGGCGATTTCACCTTGATTAGTGACATGTGGCTCACTTGTGGATGTTGGATGCTTGGACTGTTGATAAACTTTGGACTGAAGACTTTCTGGAGAAGGTGATTCATTTTGATCCTTTTTCTGGAGACTTCGAAGGTTTCTGGCTTTTGAGAGAAAAAGAGGGATAGGGTTTGATTCTTGATGGGGTTTTCACTTTAAATCTTTGATTTAAAGTCTTGTAGTAGTGAGTTCTACCTTCGATTGTAATATTCTATGTGAATATGAGTGATTCGTATATTTGTATCACCAAGTGTGTGTTCAAAAGGTTCTTGATGATTTCTGAATGAATTTTGGCCTATCCTCTATTGTAGTGTGAGAGATAAGTCTCTTCTTCTCGAACATTTTGTAACCTTGGTTGCCATTTTGTGGCTGATTAGTGCATTTGAGCATAATCTTTTTTTATGGATGATCAACGGGGAATGTATGTGTTAGAAGTAGTCACCGAACCTCCGAGACTACGGTCGAAATAATTCTTGTGTTCATTCTTTAATTTCTACTGTTTTGATTATTGAGTGTGTTGATTCTCATATAGTGTGTTTGGTCTGGGCCTTACATAGTTGCATAATGTCTCATGCATAAAAGACAGAACATAAGGCTGTTTCACATGTATGTAATCGTCGTGTGGATTATTTTCAACTTAAATCGGAATTCGGGACATTTATCACGAAAAGAAAGAGTCAAAGGGTTCAACCAGAATCGACCGGAGGTTAAAAACAAAAAAGAAAATAAACATGTCCCCTACCAACACATCTGCCAATAAAACACAATCAGACGGCACTAAGATTAGAACAATAATTGGTTGATAACAGTGTAACTTCGATATTACATTATTTACATCAGTTTTTCATTTTCCTTGACAAGCAGAAAAAGTAGGAAAAAGGACAGTGTACAACTAATTGGTGAGGATGAAATATAATTTCCTGTAACATTGGATACCTGGATTACAGAGGAGTGAAGCATTGATGTGTTAAAAAAAATCCCGTACGAAAATATGAGATTAGTCATCAGGTCGATTCTTACATCCACGATTGCTACCTCCAGTAGGCCAAAAAGGTTTTGGTGTAGTGTTAGCATTTGGAGTCGACAGTCAAATATGATCAGTTCTAAGGGTCTTGGTCAGGCTGATGATACACAGTTACGTTGTAGCATATGCGTTCTCAGACTAGTTTCTTTAACCTGTAGGTTTAGTTGGAAAACAAATTATCCAAATGATGCAAAAAAAATTATTGGGAAGAATGCGAAATTTGTGTTTACCTGCATTGCTGCTATAATGGATATAAAATCTGTGCACTGTTCAAGTAAAGCACGCTCTTTAGCCGTGACTTTTGCAAGTTCAGTCACTAATGAGTCTGATTCCTCGACCTGAAACATGATTGAAATTGTTCTGCATAGGTCAGCCATGTAAATACAACAGCTTTCGGCTGAAATTCAAAATAACATTCTAGTCCCATCCCTCCTATCAAACAAGGCTTATCCAGAGATTACGTCAAAAGAACAAAATGGAAACCTTTTAGTCCATGCTTATTATGACTGGAAAGGGAACAACACAGCCAAAGACAACTAATGGTCCTATATACTGGTTCCGATATCACTATGGATAAGGAGGGGTGTGGGGTATCTTTGACTTATGCATGTTTGGCAGAGCTTTTGGATCCTACAAAATGTGTGGATAAAATTAGAGTTCGACCGGCTGCAATTATAAGCTTTGCCAAACATGCACAAGATAGCAAAATCAACCCCAATAGACTATTATTTGCAGCAAAATGCAAACAGAAGCAGTTTTCCTACATTTTTTATTCTCAAAAGCTACCATTCCTTGTTTACACGCAACCCAAAAATAAACAAGGGGATAAAATTAAGAAAATTCCACCCGTATCACCTCTGTCAGGAATTGTTTTCAGCGCTCGTGCATTTTTTTTCAATAAAAAAATCATAATTCACAATGCCATTGTCAAGTTTAATTGCACTCGATGGAATATTCAGAAAAAGGCACCACATTCAAGGAAAAGTATGCTGTAAACAAGAGTAAATGAGATTACCCTTGGCAGAAGTGAACATATTGAGGATGCCATTGTCTGCATCACATCAACTGTGGAACTAATAGCATCTTTCAAGCTTTGCATGTCAGCCTGTCAAAATTGATTCTCGATTTCGTCAAACTAAATTAGTTTTACACTTGAGGATTAGAACATTAGCAACAAGAAATGAATACTGCAGGCCACATACAATTGCTCCTCCAACAACCGGAAGACGAAGGGTGCTAGCCTTCAAAGCTTCAATAGCTCCTAGCAAAGAAATTGAGTGGTTTTTATCCAAAGAAGCCCAATCTTCCAAAAAGGACATCTACATCAGAAATATGAACTGACTTTAGATTGGTCAAACTGAAATTATCTACATCATACCCACATCCACAGGCACATACCCACCAACAAAAAAAGGGAAGTGATAGTTCAAACAAATTCCGAGATAATGTAGGTTTCACCAAAGAGAAATTAGTTGGAAATCAAATAAAAAAAAGACATAAATGTTTCGATAAAAGAAATTTAAGTTATAATACTATTAACCCGCAACTCATGCAAGGATAGCATATATGAAGTATACAGGCTTAAAGAATAGTGGTTGCAAGTCAATGGCACTCAACCATATGCAAAAATATATCTCCATCTATAAAAACTCTAAAATGATCTCATATTGAATCCCATCATCAGCAACTTGCCAAAATTATTGATCTAAAAGTATCCATTCAAATATGGGTAAAAAGCTAAGAAATATCAATATTTCAAGATCAGTTCTTCTTCCTAGCACTCTCACAGTAACGGTAAGAGACTATTTTAGAGACGTCCCATGAGATAACTAACATAAACAATCCCTCTCTTTCTAAAAACTAGTCAGAGTTGAACGTACATTGTACGTTATTCTGAAATATTTTATAAATGTTGTTAAAGTAATATTTGATGTCAATTTTGTTGGGAGAATTTGACGAGTATCAAATGAACTAAAGAAAATAAAATTTAGAATAAAAACTTAAGAGAAGAAAAATGTACTTTCAAAACTCAATTTCTATAATATAAAATTTTTCTTATGATGAAATAATACAAAAAAGAAATTTTTTTATACTACATTTGGTACATAAGAATTAATTGTTAATACATAAATTTAAACACATACTTAAATAAAAATAAATTCATTTATAATAACGCTAGATTTATGTAAATCAAGATTCATGAGTCTAGATTAATGTGAGTATTAATTAATTGAAATTTAATAACATGAAATTCATACATGACAAGAATTTTGTAGTATTTATTATACATTGAAAAACGAAAAATAAGGTATTACTGAAATAATTAAATTGTAACATTATTACACGTTATTCTGAAATACTTTATAACTACTGTAAAACTAATATTTGATACCAATTTGTTAGAGAATTTGATGAGTCTCAAACAAAATAAAGAAAATAAAATTTAGAATACAAATTTAAGAAAAAAAAAATTGTACTCCCAAAAGTCAACTTCCATGATTCAATTTTTTTGTAAGAATGAAATACTATAAATGAGCAACATTTCTATACTACATTTAGTACATAAAAATTAATTGCTAATACATGAATTTAAACACCCATTAAGATTCCTAGATATATTAATAGAAATAAATTCATCTATAATAACTCCAGATTCATGTAAATCAAGATTCATCACGTCAAGATTTATTAAGTCTAGATTAATGTGAATGTTTATTAATTGAGAATTAATAATAAGAAATTCTTACAGGATAAGGATTTTGTAGTATTTATTACACATTAAAAAACGAACAGGTATTATTGAAATAATTGAATTCTAGTAGGGTTAAAATCGTCCAAAAATTAATGTGATACTTAATATATTATAGATAAAAGACACCCTTGAGGTTTGTTCTTCACACAATTCTTCCTTATTCATTTTTTAGGCATTTTATGTGTAATACCTAAACTGTCCTTGCTAAATGAAAAAAAGGGGAAAAAAAAATCCCTAAATTTCAGCTGATCCCCAGATGATAAAATTTCAAGTTTCAAAAAGGCTTGGACATTGCAAAGGAACAGAAGAATAGTTACATCGATCGCTGCCAGTAAATGGACATTGCATGCACTACTAATTTCTATAGCTTCTGTCAAGACATTTATGTAGTTAATTTCTATTATGACATTGCCAGTAAATGGATCGTATGCCTCAATCACTTCTTTTGGGGCAAGAGAGGAATAAATTTTAAAAATAAAAGAACCAAGTGTGTTTTAACACTTTGTGCCATTGTCCTCTTCATATAACAAGTAGCAAATCAATAACACCAATCAACATGACTGCCAGAGAAAATTTACAACCTTAACCTGAGAGATTACTGTAAGCAAACTCAATGAAAATATAGATCTGATGATGGAAAATTTATCATATAAAATAATAACTGTTATTATCAGTTACGACAAACGGACAAAGCAGTAAAGCCAGCTGGTAAAAAATTTCTCCATGTTTAAACTTTCTGTTTTTAGTAATTGAAGTAAATATTTCTAACAGCAATTGCAGTCCAACTTTATACTGACATTAAACCATTCACGTCTTAAAAAGAGATATCTACAGTTGTGTCTTTGGGTCAAAGGATTCCCAAGTTATACAATAATTTTGCAGCTAAATGTAGGAATAGAGCTTACTTGACCCTTGAGAATGGAGGCTAGTTTTAACTTTTGCCTCAGCAATTGCAATCTGTGTCTTTTTTTGGTGACAGTATCGCGCAGGTCAGAGATTGTTATCCATGCATTCCATAGGTTTTTCTGATAAAGAAAGGAAAAAGTTCAAATGTTTTTATGGGCAGAAAAATACTTCAATAAACAAACCCAGCAACAAATAACCTTTTATATAGAATGCAAACACACACAACATGATAGTAAAAGTAGGTTGCCATGAAAAATATTAGGTATGAACATTCCAAAGAGAAACAAAATTACCAAACAAGTGAAAATCTAATATACATCAAATAAAATTAAGAATAAGAGACATGTAAATATTCTATGTAGAAGAATCAAAAAAGAGAAACTCAAAAGTTGTTCACGAGGTCCAGATTGAGAGATGTATCAAGTTTGAACTTACTGAGCAACTTGCACTACAACTCGCTTCATGTCGGACAAAAAAGAACATACCCAAAAACTTGCATTCAGAACAAGCACAAGAGCTATATGCACATTGTCATATTGAAGACAGAAGCCATAAAAAAGCAGGGAAAAAGAATAAATGGCCAGAAGGATAGCAGAAATTACATAATCCAGAAAAAGAAAAAAATAAAATAACATAAGGTAGCCTTTAAACCTTTCATTAACATATTTATTTTAATGATTTTAGCCTTAAGTTAGAGCTCACATCAAAAGTTCTCCTAGAGAATACTTGTAAATTTTTACACATGGAAGTGAAGCTTCTTGAAAAGGAAACTTCCAAGTTCCAACAAAATACACACAAATCAACAAAAAAGGAAGTTGAAATAAATAATAGAATTGACCTCGATATTTGTTCATGTATATTGCTTTTAAAACATCATGAATTATAATTCCGATTGTTGCATTTTTCAAGGCTAGATTTCATCCGTTCATTTGTCCAATATTCTAATATTGTGCAAAGACTTTCAATGTTGAGGAAGGATACACATTATTTCCTTCTCTATGACTAAACTGTTATCATAAGCCACATAGTAATTCTATATATGTCTGATTTAACCTGATGTTAGCACACACTAATTATCAATGTCCTCCAATGATATCAAAATTGGTCCATATGAGTAATTATCTCAATCAACTTTAGTTCTTACTAACACGGGTTCATCACAAACACACATCATCCTGTAGATACTTTATCGCATTCGCCAAAAGAATTATTAGAGACAGATAATTTTAAGATTTTGTGAATTATAGAAATTGTACTATGTTAACACCGCACAGCATTAGTAGCATCAAATTGGCTCATGACAAATATTAGATTACATCTGTGTTGCCACGTTTCTACATTTGGAAAATAACCAAGTCTACTGCTAAAAGGCATAGTTGCATAAGTCAACATAACTGAGGTTATTTCTGGTGATTCCAACACATTTTTACAGATTGCTCAAGAGAGATTGTGAATTATGATTTACACAACTACTTCGTCAATGTTCTTTGAGTATCAAATTTGTCAGCAATTCTCTATAAATTAGCTTCTTTACAAAGATCAGTTGCTACTAGAGCAGATATTAACCAAGTGAGAATGAACATAAAATTCATGAGTAAGAAAAGTGATATTCATTATTACAAATCTCAAAAAGAAAGGGAAGATGATCATTTCAAGTTGAAGAACATATCTAACAGAACAACATGAATATTTAATATAACAGATATTATCTGGCCAGAAGGATATGTATTGATACTGCTGCTTAAGAGAGATGTAGGAAAGCATAGCGGAAAAATTAACTCATAACAATGGACATATGAATCATGTATTTTAATTTTATGTGGACTCGATATCTTAATCTACACCAGTAAAAAATCACTAAAGTAAGTTCTCATCAAAATGACAGGACAAAGAAAAACTACACCCTAACTTTTTTATTGTGGATGAGTCAGCTCAATCTCACAGCAGTGAGAAATGAAGACAATCACCAAGTCTAAATCACAAAAACGCAAATGCAAAGAAAACAAGAAATATGCAATCAAATTTCCTATGATAAAATTAAACACGTGAACAAAACTGAACTGCACCTGTCATTTATCAAGAACTACACATGCAACAGCCAACGGCATAATTCCTTTTTCTTCTGTTTTGGATTTATGTGCTTCCTTTGTTATTTACATTACAATAACATATGCATTGAGACAGTGACCATAGAGATCAATGGAAAGAACCCTTCGATAGTTCCACAGACAAGAGAACTCCCTCTGCTAAATTAGGATTAAGACATGAAACATTAACTCACTATAGCTAGCTTACTTTGACATATGAAGAGCCAAGTATTTTAGGAAACCATACCAACAAATATGAAACACATTGTCCTATAGCCTGTACCACAATTCTCTATGTTTGTTTTCCTATTGCTAACTGAGTTAACATGTGATTTTGCCAAACAGCATCTATATTTTTATTGTTATCTTTATCTCAGTACAGGAATTGTCAGTTAGAATCTATATCAAAGGCATGCTCAGTGGAAATAGTTAATTCCCAATTTTCCAATATAATGGTTTGAACATGTAACCTAGAAGTGTTTCTCACCACAACTAGTAAAGAAATCACATCATGAAGTTAGCATCAGAAATAAAAGAATAAACACGTCCACATTCTGACTTGTGCAAAATTTTTGAATGAACCATTTACCAGGAAAAAGTAAAAAGAATACACATACCAAAAATGCTTGTAATCCTCCATTAGTATTATTAGCTTGAGACAATTATATCCTTTCAACAACTAATCTGTACTCCCAACACATTCATCTTCCTGTATTTCCTCCACCAAGCATCTTATACGTCCAATAAAACTATAACTTAATTATTAGCGGTGTCCAAACTGGTCGCATATATTTGAAGATGACAAGATGCAAGAGAAAAGTAGTGAAATTTATGACCGTTTGTGTCTATCAAAAACATGTGTAGCACAGTTAAAGATTTCAACAAAAACAAGGCATTAATTCACTTGGAAAGGGTTAATCAGCTATCATTTATGCATTGGAATATGCCCTAGTGGATGTTGCACTCAGAATCCAAATATTTTACACTACAACAACAAAGGTACCAAACTGGCACAAAACTCAATTACAGGTTTGCACATTTGTATTGTTATCTGACAGTACCTAATAAAGAGAATGGTAGCTAAATTCTTATGTAATTGTAACAATTCATTTATCCCGCTTGGTTTCACCAAGAATATCAAGTGTTAAGCATAGCATTTGTTACACAAAAAAGTTGTTATGATCATTGTCAAAAAAAGAAGCATGCATAGACTGACGCTAGCTAAATTGAAAGCAACCCATCAAATTTTGTATACTCAAAACCACAGGTACTATAAAGCATCTCACCTCTGCACCGTGTTTCTGCACCAGCAGGACAGCTTCAGTTCTAGCATTTACAAAGCGCCACTGCAGTTGTCGATTGTACAGAAGCCTCAACAAGTGTGCGTCAAAAATGCGGTTCTCTCCAACCTTCCCCCTCCTAACGTCAACCGAAAAACTAAGAACTGAGGGTGCCTCACTAAAATTATTGCTAATTGTACTAACAGCATTTCTGACCCGAGATGGAGATGATCCGACAGGTGTATTAAGCTTGCTGGGAGATGCAGCTCTAATACCTCCGCGAATAGGAGAAGACATCATTCTCGGGGAAGACAACGGACCATCTATTGGGAACTTTTTCAATTTTGGCGGCACAATCAGCTTGGACCCAGGACTTGTCGATAAGAGTGAACCTGGATCCTGCAACCTCCTCAATCGACTATTTGTTTCTTGCCAAAATCTAGCCGAAACAACAATTCCGCGAGGCCCATTACGGCCATGGTACGCCCCACTACATTCTTGAGCTCCTGAAGTACTACCAGAAGAGACACTATCCGTATCAGATGCAGTGAGATCAGATTGCAGAGAAGACTCGTTATTTACCAAATTTCCATCCGGCGCGGCCTTGAGAAGCTGGGAACAGTCCAAATCAAGACTAACCCTACCATCCAAGGATGCCCTACTCTCATCAATCATTGATTGTTGCAATGCTCGAATCACATTTCCAGATCCAGGGAGCTTACTCTTCTCATCACCGCTACCACTACAATCCAAACTCCTTGACAATGGATTCACTAGCCGGTTCCGCGCTGGCCATCGATGCTGATCGGCCAGCTTAGTATTCTCTACTTGATCTCCTCCTCCATCGCCCTTCCCTCTCGATGGTGTACTGCTCCTTCTCCTCTCAGGAGTGCCCTTCCTCGCACTACTCGAGTTAGGCGAAGGTGGGGCCACCTTAGTCTTACTAACGGGCAGCGAAAACGCTTCACCTTGAAAGGAAACAGATAATCTTCGAGTAGAAGTGACCAAAAGCTTTGTGGCAGCTGAAACCTCATTACTGCAATTGCTATGCTTGGAATCAAGATCAAGTGCTAAGGGCCTTGCAGACACGGGCCGCCGGCGGTCCACAGAGACAGACCTCTTCGGGCCCGACGAAGGCGTATTCAAAACCGGGGTCGAATTTCTCGAAACCAAAGGAGACGGGTACCTTCTAGAAGAGACGGAAGATGAGGAAACTGAAGAAGCACTTAAGGTTGAAGGGGACATGTATCTTGAAGAGACAATTCTCGATTTGGGCCTTTTAGATGTATTACCTGAAACCCCATTACTATTATCTTTTTCTGAAGGCAATAATGGGGGCCTTCTTGAACGCTCATCTTGAGAGGCGCTGATTTTGGGGTTTTGTAGGGCAGTCGTTGAAGCTGTTCCAGAAGCAGCAACCACCATCATAACGGCCAAGAACACACATACACACACAGTTACAGTGAAAGTTCACCACTCACGAACTCACCAACAAGTCCTTTCGATATCACCATTAATCTGCAAAAAAATATCAAGAAATTCCACTGTAGCTCAAGAAACAATAATGGGTCATTGAAAGATTCCACATTCTTCCAAAATTTCTTCACAGGAATCGAAATGACAATGCTGCTAACTCGAAGACAAAAAGCCCAGGAAAATTTGTAAATTGAATTGGCGAGAGATTGAGAATTGGGGAGAAGGGGCCACAGAGTTTTGGTGCATTCACTTGGGGGACGAGGTGAATTTGGGGGTTTAGTTGGACTTTGAAGAGACGTTGCGCTAACCATAATCAAGAAAAATTAAACTTTATTAATTGGAGTAATAATTTTTTCGCTTATTTTAGTAGATTAAATTAAAAAACAATTATAATTAGGTTGTATTAAAAGGGCTTTAAGTATCTTAATAGGTATTTTATAGGGATTGATGGGACTATCTCAACTCTCTAAAGAGTAAACTCTATTTTTGAGTCCCCACATTGTGAAGGAAACCTCTTCAATTTTTCATTGCCCGATCTTCGACGTCAAACATGATGTAATTTATGAACATTTACGTTTAAAAAAATCTTTAATTCTTAATTATACGAGTAATTCATGTATTTAGTCTATGTTTGATACACATTAAAATTTTCATTTTTATTCATCTATTCATTTTCAATCACATATTTTTCAATAAAATAATATTTTCCATCATATCAATAATTTTTACTTATTTTTCAACCTCACATTCTCCATCAATCTACTATTCTAGAATACATTATTTCAAAGTAATGTGGCTCAAACACATCATTATTAAGTTCTGTACAACTGATTATAACTAATTTTATCAAGATTCGTGATAACTGTGTAAAGACTTTCGATTAAGTGAACTACAAGTTTGAGTCAATAAACGAAAATAGCAACTTCGATTCCATGAACTTGTAGAAGAGTGAAGATACAATCAAATTAAACGATCATTATTAGGGTGGAGTTGAAAAATCTTTCTCCTCTATTATTAATTGTACACACAATTGCTTACTTAAGTGACAATATCTTTCTTTCTTAGCCTAAAATATCGATGTAAAGTATATAGCATAGTTATCATAACTGGTCGGACCGACTGTTATCGTAATCAGACTGGACTAGCCAATCTAGTCCGAAAATAGTTGAACCGGACGGCAGTCTGGTCCGATTAGTACTATTTGGTCTATTTGCAAGTGAACGGTGAACCGGTTAGCCCATTTAATTATACTTCGAACCAAATGAGTTTACAAAAAATGGGAACCGGATCAATGTGTACCGATTTTTTGAAATTGGTCCATAGCAAAATTTAATTTCAGATTTGAAGAAGAAGAGATTCGAACCTTTGTAGCTTATATGGAAAGTTAACATTTATAGAAGCTTTACCATTTATGTTAAAGAAATATGTATATTTAGTTTAGTAAAAATGACATAAAAAGATTTATATTTGACTTTTTGTTTAAAAAAATACTTTTTCATTAAAATTATAGTCTAACAATGATCTAAAGATTGAACTAATAACCCGATGATTTGTTCGGATCGATTCTGATAACTATGGTATATAGTATAAATCTACACCAACCAACATGCCAACCTTTAAAGACGAGTGTCAAATTCCTTTTACTTCATCTGTACGTGTCTACGAATATGAACATATAACAACAGTAATAAGATGTTAAACTATTATTAAGGAGAATAAACACTATATAATATGTGCTGATATAAACACGCGAGGGAATATAAGAATGGTTACCTCAAAAGCAATTTTAGAATATGAGGAAAGGAAGAGTGATCTATATTCTCTTTAGATTAAGAGCATGTAGCAAATTTGTGTAGGAGAATTTATAGGAAAGTATTGTGGCTTGAAAAAGAGGGTAATTTGCCTTGTAACATTTGCAAGGAATGACCCAGCTATCCCTTTTTCTTTGTTTTTTAGTCGGCTTATAGGATGCACCGTCGCATTCTATCACAGTCACCCTTGCTTTTAACGCATTTATGTATGAATTGAATATTCCTATCTTTGCTCCCAAGTGCCACCGTCAAATTTCGACATTTCAAAAATAATTCTCTATTTTCCGGGTCTATGATAAAAGGTTAAAAAAAATGACGCGTTGAAGATAAAATTTTAGATCAAGTGATTTAACGTTATATCATAGCAGACAAAAAATCCTGAATTCAAGTCTCGGAACATATTTTAGATTTTCATGAAAAAATAAATACTTGTGTATTTTATGGGACTTATTGATCATAAATTTATATATATAAAAAATATGTGATGTTATCTAACAGTTTGGATTGTTCTCTTTGTGTTTTAGTTTTGTATTTTGAGTTTTGAATTTATTTTGGATTTTGTGTTTTTAGTTGTTCATTTTGAGATTATTGAAAACGTATTCTTTTTGGCATTTTGAAATTTTTTTTCTGAAAACTCTCAAAATGCGTTTTGAAATTTTTTACTTGATTATAACTGAAAATACTCAAATCTTTCTTTGTAAATTTTTAACTTATTTTCAAAAATGTATTTTTGAAAATAGGAAAGAGAAAACGTTTTTACTGTTTTGAAAAAACGGAAACAAAAAAAGGGCTTGAAAACGGTAAAGAGAACAACCCTTAAATTTCACAAAATACTAGTGCCGACTTTGGACTATCTTTTGGCCAAAATCTTTCATAAGGTGTCATTTTTCTCTTGTTTCAACCCAATAATGTGTCACATTGATTTTGATACATTCCTTATATTATTCAACATCAGATTTTTGAACACAAATTCTACATAAAATACGTCTCTTAACTGTCGAAATTGCTCATCATCACCTCTAATTATCAACTTACATAACATAATTAAAGGTTTAGTATAAAAATCAACTCCTTAATCATCACATTTAAAAGGTTGGAAACAAACAAGTTGAATTTGGAACCTTGTTGTGATGATTTAATGAATATTAATTAATAGAATATTTGAAGGCATGTGTGTTACTTAAAGTATACTCTAATATGTCATTAGTTCAAAAGTAACACATCCATCAATGAGTGAATGTTTGTTAATTAAGTAATTAGTTAGCCCATTCTCAAAGTGATCAACTATTCAATTGAATCATTGTGTCCAATGGATGGACCGACCACTTAGGTCTTAGGTTTCCAACTTTGTTCTAAAGGAAAATGTGAACCTTTAACACCAGCATGTTTTATTAACGACGAAGATAAATAATATACAGATTGAGAAGGTCAACATGTTTGTATATCAACAAAATAAAGAATTGTTTAGAAATCGAATGGATTCAATCTTATACATATGCGAGGAAGGCAATAAAAAAATGAGTTCTTCTTTCTTTCATTAATTAGGAGTCGTGTGAGATGAAAATCTCAAATTTTGAAATAGATTTGAGTGGTTAAGAAAAGTAACACGACCAGTGCTAAAGGTCAACATAAAAAAGGAAAATAGTTGTTGACTGTCGTAGTGCCGCCAACTGCTGTAGCGTCGGAGTCCTGGCGCCACCGACTTCCAGTAATTGGGTCTGGTTGATAGTTTCGGCCACTTCAGTGTGATTAAGTGGGCTAATGTCACGGTTAATGGAGCTAAGTTTCGGCTACAGGATGAAGGGAGTGCCCCGTTGGGCCTTAATTTTGTAGAATGGCTCCAGCATTGTTACTCAGCCCACTCCAGCCTCCAGGGTTGATTTGTCGCAAAAAGAAAATTCAGAAACTGGTTTTTATCAAACAGAAAATTCAGGGACTAAATCTAACCAAACAGATTTGCAGCATCCAGAAACTTCCAAGGCTGACTCGAATGGACAGGAAATTTACGGACTGATTCGAAATTACAAGAAAATTCAGGGTTGATTTGCAAACACAAAAACTACCTAGGCAGATTTGCAGAATCTAGAAAATTTAGGGATCAACTTGCCGTGTCCAAAAATTCAGGGATCGATTTACAAAATTTAGGGGAACAACGGCGTGTTTGGGGAATGGATCAAAGATAAGCTCAATTAGGGGATCCTAAACCACCTTAAAACCCATCGAGTCAAGATTATAGTGTTCCTGTAAAATTATTATTAATTTTCAGGATGAATAGTATCAGATGCATCGAAAGTTGTGCAAAATAAATGGGTAGTAGTGATAATATATTGCAAGTCAGCTCGCTCAACCAAAGTGTGACTCGGCTCAGTCAGACGAGCCGAGCCGAGCCGACGACTCGCCCACTTAACATGTCTACTGTCTAGAGTAACTAACCTACCATACAGCCTGCTTAACCAAATAAAGAAACTGAGATAATCGGTTTCTGCCATATTCTCTCTTCCAAGAAAATCAGGTAGATTCAGTCAGTTCTCATCATTATGCATTTACGAAAACAATGAAAACGTCAAAATGAATTACACTGTTTTCTGGGCTATGATGATCCTTCGGAAAACCCGGAAATTTTCACGACCTTTTTAGAATATTCGTTGTGAGGATCTCACTCTCAAATCTTGAATGCTTCTTTGCAGATTTTTGCATTTAAATTTCCCTAATTTAATTAATTTCCTTTTCTTGTATTCAAGAACAGAATTGAAATGACTTTTCCGGTAAATTGGAGTTCCAATATTCAAGATTTATAAGATTTTCTAATTTTTAATATGCATTTTGAAGTTTGGTTGCAGGTTGAAAGAATTTTTGATGTGTAGTTCATCTATTGCTTTCTGTGATGATTCTTTTTTTTTTTTTCTTTTTTTTTATCATTTTTGTTTATTTTCCTACTGATATGTATATGTAATTGAGTTAAATGTACTTTCATTTCTTTTGTGCTACATTCAGATTCGATTCTATGGTGAAGTCTGCCAAGAGACAACTTGATCAAGAATGTGTAACTAGGTTTTCATATTATTCCATTTCTTGCTCAAATTATATAACCAAATAAACGTTGCCATTATGGTGTATTAATGTGTAGATACTCAGCAATCTCTTTCTTTCAGGAAAAAGCAGAAGTCACACTATGAACCACAAGAAGATACTGAGAATAATGACGTAAATCTTATAGCTGGAATCCGTGTAGAGGTAGAGCGTGTACATATTCTTTGTCATCTTTCATGTTTGAGAGCTTAAGCATTTTAATTTTACGATTTCTCTCTATCAGGAAGAAGAACAGGATGTGTTTTCGTGGGGTGAGCGAAGTAGTGCTCCATCACAAGAAGAAACGACGTTTCTGCAGAAAAATGCCTTGCAGAGAAAATTGGAGAAAATCAGTTCTGTTGAAAACGTACATCTTGAGAGTTCTTTCAAATATCAGTTTTTGAAGGTAAATATTCATTGTTTTTTTTTTTTTGTCGTTCTGACAGTGTCACTATGTGGAATTAAGAGCAGAACTAAAGATGTGGAACATTGCTTATCACTGGTGAGAAAATTTCTCAGTATAGTCTATTATTAGGAGGTAAGATTTGTTAATGGTGTTCTGATCATGTTATATATTCAGTGTGTAGAGGTGAGACTGCATGGACTAATAAGCAAATTGATTAAGATGTCAAAGAAGGTTGGTGCGTATAATTTCCTGTTTATGTTCGTCATATCGGCTTCTTTGTCTTTGATTTATATCAAAGCTCATTAAAGGCTTCGACAGAAAAGAAGCCTAATGTTGTCCACAGCAGAAGTTCAACATTGTGTCGTCATCTCTAACCTGGAACTTTGGAAGAAGGAGATTATACGGGATAAAGAGGTAAAAACCAAGAACCTTAAGAGCTTGTTCTGTTATTCGATTCATTTCAATGAAGATGTAGTGAGTTCTTTCTGAGAATAGGGAAGTAATTCACTTCAATATATATGTAAATGCAGTTTAGAGGAGAAATTGCTGCTAATGCTGACATGAACAAAGATATAAAATGTGCAGAACCTTCCCAGGTATTTTCTAATAAAACTCGAGACAGAAATTTCATATTTTTCGTTAGATATAAGACGATGTATTTTTTCTCTTGTTCTGCATTTTTAGGAAAATAAAATGAAAAGAACTGCGGATGAGACGCTTCGCTCTGCAAATAGAGCAGCCAGGGAAGCTGCAGGTTGGGACGACATCACATCAAAATGGAAATTTATGGACAAACCAGAACGGAGGAAGCAAGAAACTAGTAGTAGTAGTCATCAAGAATCACAAAGAAAAGGTACAATGCTGACTGGTTGTGTGTTGAGGCATTTTTTGTTTTGTGTGATGATCGATGAATAGTTCGACTTTTATTCATTGCAGGAACAGTAAAGGGGTTAGAGCACAAGATAACAATCAAGGACATTATTGCACTACTTGAAAGGGAACCTCTTATGTCAAAATGGACACTCAACTACTGCTTATGCAATCGGTAAAATTCAATTTGCATCAGTTTGAAGAGGTGAGAAATCGAGATTAGAAGAGATGAAATGAAAAACTGATTTGAGCTTTTCAATTCATTATTATCATCCCTGTCTAGCAATTCAAGCTGCCATACAGTTTCGTCCTGTTACAATTTATAATACCAAGATACACATATCAAGTCTCTATTTGTGATT
Organism: Fraxinus baroniana; assembly: GCA_903798355.1. NCBI lineage: Eukaryota > Viridiplantae > Streptophyta > Magnoliopsida > Lamiales > Oleaceae > Fraxinus > Fraxinus baroniana. The sequence continues at coordinate 16,178 of CAIGRO010181081.1, forward strand.
CTACTACTCTGTTTCACATGCCAAGCTAGTAAAGAGCTAGGGAAAGACGATTCTTTACCAACTTAGCATCCGAAGTCATAAGGCACCAGTCCTTTCAGCTCAGGTCCATTAAGTCTGTTGTGCTCAAAACTGAAATGAATGCCAGAAAGAAGATCCATCCAGTTATTGTCCAGTTATTGTCGTCAACATATAAACAGAACTCGGCATTAGGTACAATCAAAAAATTGAATATAGAATATGCCTCTACATTTGAAGGACAACTAGGTCCATCTGTGATACTCGGCATTAGGTACAATCAAAAAATTGAATATAGAAAATGCCTCTACATTTGAAGGACAACTAGGTCCATCTGTGATACATTGGAGACTCGTGTAGTCGAACATAACTGTGCGAGTCTGGTGTTTTTTCTTGTCATTTCAATGAAAAGATTTTTAATTTTTTACTTCAAAAACTTGTATCCAACAGTGGAAATGCACTCATCAGAATCTTAAACACATAAATGTAAAGATGCATAAACGAGGTGGAAACAACATAGTTCAACTCGAATAACAGTTAAACTTGAGCATAATAAAATGACAACAGAGCTTGCTGTGAAGTACCTTTCCATAGAAAAACTACCAAAAGGGCCATCGACCGGTATTGTTCCACAAAGATCATTGTTGGAAACATCACTGCAAACATACAATTCTCCAAACATAAGCTATAGAAATAAAAACTAAAACTTTTGAGGTATGGAACTACTTCACTTTTCAAACTTACAATACTTTGAGGTTTGATAGAGTGGTTAGTTCCCTCGGAATCGATCCTGTTAGCTTGTTATCGTTTAATCGTCTGCACGTAAACAGTTAATGAATACCAAATTCAAGAATAAAAGAGTGCTGACTTTATCTATTTAGTATTTTATACTCACAAAAATCTAAGAGACTTCAATTTGGCAAAAGATTTTGGAATATTTCCTTCAAATTTGTTGCCATATAGATCCATGCCAATAAGCTTTTTCAACTTCCCCAACTCCTTGGGAATTTTTCCTCCTATGTTGTTACGGTAAAGTTCCCTGCAGTCCATGTAGAATTTCTACCTTATTACCAGAAGAATTACCGAAAGGTAAAACTTCGAATATAAAACTGAGATAAGAAGAATACAGATACTGCAGGTGCTTGAGTTCACCAAGCTCTGAACCCAAACTTCCAGAAATGTTAGAATTGCCCAAATCCCTATATTCAAATTGAAATTAACAGTACTATTATTAAAGAATGAACAGGAAAAGGCAACATGAATTCATAGAAACAACATAGGATTAAAGATCTTACAAACGAACAACATGGTCGTTGGAATCACATGTTACATGGAACCAAGTACAAGGACTGACAAGAGTAGGATCCCAACTCTGAAGAACATTATTGGGATCAGAAAGTCTTGTTCTTAAACTATGCAAAGCATTTCCTGCGATTCAAATTCAAAAACGAGAAATCTGTCAGATGGGCTCATAGAAATTGACAAACCCTTTTAAAATATAAGAAAAAAATATAAATTACCTTCAATATTGGTGGATATTGAAAGAGAAAAAGAGAGGAGGAGGACGGTGAAGAAGAAGAGAGAAGGAAAAGCCATTTTAGAGAGAGAAAGAGACTGATGGTACTAAATTTCAAGGTGGAAATATAATACTAATAGAGAGAGAGAGAGAGGGACACACAGTTAAGTCAACATTGGCAAGCCAGTTACTGTGCCATGCTTTGAATGTGAACAAGATGTTCCGAGTGCATGATACTCTTGTACTTTTTGCTAAGATTATCGGTCTCAACTGTAGCAGAATAGGGGGACCATCCCACCCTTTCTTCTACGGTTCCATCTATATGCAATTTAATTATTAAGGGGGTGTTTGGTATAAATTAAAATCGAATTAAAATTGAAAAATTAGTCGTTATGGTTGATTTTTATTAGACGGATGAGATCCAATAACAGTCATATTTTCAATTTTAATTGGATTTTAAATCGTACCAAACAGGCCCTAATGGTTGTGAGAGTTTTTAGTAATTATGTAAAATGCAATTAAAGTTAATTTTTTATTATAATAATTATTTTAGTTTCTCATGCTAATATCAATGGTTACTGGGTTAAAAACACTACGTTAAATCAGTCATTAACGGTCGTTAACGGTCGACGTGTCATCGAATGATATTGTTCATTATGCCAATACTCGACTTTCATTTTTCAAAATTCATTTTTAACAACACAGTTAATGAAATCCATAACTTTTATTAATTTTTGAATCATAAATTTTATCAACTTTTATCAAAATTTAATAAAACTTTGATTTTTTTTTGCAAAACCAAACAAGGATTATGTCAAGTCAGTAAAAAAATTGGAGAGTTGAGAACAAGGATTATCAATTTGGGCGTAAATTGTACGGTAATTTTCTAATGACGATTAAAAAACACCATTTGGTAATATTTGAGACTTAAATAGCACCATGTATGATTTAGCCCTGGTTTGGTGTCCATTATTTCGAGGGAAAAAAAAGAGTTTTGAATAGTATTTTAGAAAAACATGTGGTTAAAAAATATGAAAAACTTTGAACTTATGTATAGAATATTTGATTATGTGTAGCAAAAAAGTTTTAAAATAATGGATACCAAATAGGGACTTAATGTTAACAATTTTTTACGAGTAACCATTTATGTAATCTTAAAAGAAGTTGTTTTGGCTCCATTTAATGAGATTTTGAAATATATATATATATACTAGGTTTAAGCAACGTGCAATGCACGTTTGCTTAGTTTATTTATAATTTTGTTGATTAATTAAATAACTAATGATGTAAGTAGTTTACAAATGGAGATTGTGTCAAGAGTAACACAAAAATCAATGGTTTGGTGTCCATTATTTCGAGGAAAAAAAAAGAGTTTTGAATAGTATTTTAGAAAAACATGTGGTTAAAAAATATGAAAAACTTTGAACTTACGTATAGAATATTTGATTATGTATAGCAAAAAAGTTTTAAAATAATGGATACCAAATAGGGACTTAATGTTAACATTTTTTTACGAGTAACCATTTATGTAATCTTAAAAGTTGTTGTTTTGGCTCCATTTAATGAGATTTTGAAATATATATATATATATATATATACTAGGTTTAAGCAACGTGCAATGCACGTTTGCTTAGTTTATATATAATTTTGTTGATTAATTAAATAACTAATGATGTAAGTAGTTTACAAATGGAGAATGTGTCAAGAGTAACACAAAAATCAATTTAGGCAACAAGTAACAACATGGACTAAAAAGAAACACACAACCAACACAGGCAAACTTCTTGGATACGGAGGTGAGTACAGTTGTGATAATCAAACAGGACATGAGGTCCCTAAATGGATGGAAATCACGAAGTAGAACATGGGGATTTAAAGCAATCCAATTTGCAAGTGCAAAGGTAAGTCCTACTTTTTTTTCTTCAGTAAGAATTAGAAACAATATTTTTTGCCTAGTACAAGGTACTTTAACATACAACTAACATGATCAAAACTCCCTAATTTAAATTATTCAAATGAGTAAAACTGTGCGTTGGACAAATTCTCAAACTAACCAACAAAAAGATTGTCATCACCATCTATTGCTAAAGAAACAAATTTGTGTCATTTAAGCCCCACCAGAGCCATAGTTCTTTCCGAAAACGATCACCTGAAGTTTGTCATAACCAGCAAGCACACCAGCACCAGCAACAGCACGAAGGATGTTGGCACCAGCACCCTTGAACAATGATTTGGCACCCTCGTTCTTCAAGATTTGAGGAAATGCATCCAAAGAGCTATTGTACTTCACGGCTTCACCGAACGTCATCATCATCCTTCTACAAACTGTGTCAATAGGGTAGGAGGCAAGTCCAGCACCGTTTGTAATGAGCCAACCGAGAGCGAAGCTAGTAAAGAAACTATCCTGTAATACGGTGGCAATTACAATATCAAGAATAAGCATAACTCTATGAACCAAACAAATTGATGTTTTTTATCTAATGCTAATACAGACACAAAGAAATTCAACGAATAATCAATCCAGAAATAGAATTTCACAACATAAAGATCTATAGAATATAAAAACAATAATAATTAAAAAAAGAAACAAAATCCTTGTGGAGATAAACTAACCTGCAACGATCCAGTCAGGAGCACTGGCTTCAATGAGTCGTACATATCGAAGTACAAACCACAGTAAACAATAATACCAACACATGAGATGTTGAATCCACGGTAAAGACCAGCAATACCATCAGATTTTAGAGTTTTCCTGTAGACATCAATTAAACCATTGAACTGCCTCTCACCACCCTTCTTGGCAGCCTTGGCATCATTTGCAAGACGGGTACGAGCATAGTCCAAGGAATAAACAAAGAGTAGGGAGGAAGCCCCA
>CAIGRO010181096.1:0-16895 GCA_903798355.1 Fraxinus baroniana
ACCTTCTTTGGTGTAATTTCCTCTTAAAAATACAAGGAGAAACGAGATTTTCAAAAGTTTTTTTTTTTCTTGAAATTTAGCCTTTCCCCACGAGATGCGACCTGGACGCTCTTACCACCCGAAAAGACCATGATTTCAAATTTTCTTAGTTTTGAATATAAAAAAGCACAATATAACCCCTGTTTGGCCTGCATTACTTTCAGGAAAAAATGAATATTGTTACATTTTTTTCAAATTATTGGGCCCCACTATCACACATGCTGGTCAAATATTTCGGCAGGGTCACTATGTAACGGTAACAATTTTTCTAGAAATGAGAAACAAACAGGGGCTATTACCCACCAACCCCGACCTAACATGAAAAACTAACTCGATTGTGGTTGGATTTGGCATCAGGCATGTCGATTTTCAAGTTGGGAAACCCCGACCTGAAAACCTTTATTTAGGCTCGGGTTAAATCCCAACCTGAATCAATTCGGGTCGAGTTGGATCGGTTTTTATCAATTTCGGATCCATTCAAGAATTGGGCGGGAAGTCAATTTGGTGGTTGAGTTGGGTTCCGGCCCCACACTACCGTACCCAGAACGATTCTCTCTGAAATTGATATCTATGTTTGTAATATGTCCAAATCAAAAACAGCCCAAAGAGACAACAATAACGTATGTATATTACAAACAGAGGGTACTTTAGTACGCGGGAAATCAATACGTTATGTGTTGAAAGTTGAAACTTTATCCAATCGTGCCGGCCTCAACGTTGCTGTTTGTTTCACCGTACTCGCTCACAAAATGTGTCGTTGTGGAATCTTCTTCAACAAAATGCTAGTTAGTTCTGTAAGTTGATTTTATCGTGATCAATTGGAACAAATTGTGTGGAGAAATGGCTTCATCGGGTTCTGTGGGAAGAGTATTGCAAAAGTCCGAGAGACCCCCTTCTTCTTCTTCTTCAAGAAACAACGGTGGCGTTGGTGGCGGTGTACAAGAACAGCGTCATTCGGTTCGTTCTAAAGAACCCGTTTCTAATAGTAGCAGACGCTCCGTCATTCCCACTTCAATAACTCGTCCTCAACCTCTTCAAACTGACCCAGGTCTCTCTTTCTCTCTGTCTCACACGTGGGCTATAACTACCACTTCTCAGTTCTTCGACGTCCATTGGGAAGATTTTGACGATTCATTCTAAAAATTGGGTAGACTGCGTATAATTCCACACTAATAGTTCAATTTGAAGATTATTTTGCCTTTATCCTCCTGTTTTAATTTCAGATAGTTTATACAGAAGAAATTCCGGGTTCGAAAAGTAGTATCTTGACATTAATTTTTTAAAGAATTGTTGTGTAGACTGATTGATACTGTATCCACCGTTTATGGTAGAAGCCAGAAGGCATTATTTCCATAGTCAAGAATTGAATTATACTTGAGAAGAAAACGAGTTTGGTGTAATGTAGAGTGTGGACTGTAGAGAAAGGGGTGCGCGCTTGTGTGTGAGCGAGCGAGAGAACTTCATTTGTACCAGTATTTTATGAACTATCCAGTGTGAATTCAAAATATTTATTCGTTCCCTGAGAAAAGTTCTGCGGTTCTCAATCCTATGATACGTAATTCGTAATATATGATATTCATCCCCCCTCGCCGGATCCCAAAAAGTATAAGAGGATAAAGAAAGAATTGCTTCTTTTATGTTAGAATCATAGTCGTTGGAATCATTATAACATTTAGAAGAAACTAAGTTTCTAAATTGGAAGGCCCCGAACTTATGTTACATTCATACATATACCTATAAGTCACATACTTGCATGCAAAAATATCTTGCCATAGTTAAAGATGTTTTATAGTTCCTTCGATCTCAAACGTTCCTTATGGCTTCACCTTTTTTTTTTCTTGTTAGTATGCTTTTGCATTGGCCGAGTGACTAATGTTTTCGCTTTTTTGGTTAGTAGCTACAGCAGCTAGAGAACTCCACATATCAGAAACTGCTTGCAGATACGACCCAGACGTATGAGAAGAAAATATCTGATTTGATGAACCAACTAGAAAATGAATGTGCTCGTTCTGGCAATGCTAAAGAGCAAATAGAGTGGATGAAGAAGCAACTCAGTGATACTGAAAAGTCATTGCAGGTTGACTAAATTCTAAGCATTGAAAAGATATAAATTAATTATTTGGTTTAGATGCACTGCTCATATTGCTGGAATCGTCACAAAACCCAAACAGCAGTACGAGTTGCTTCTGGCACCATTGCCATATTTGGCAATGAATGGTAACTTCAAATCTCCCTAGCTTTAGGCTCTGTTTGAGCCCCATTTTTTGGAAAATTAGATTTTATAATAGTGACGTTTTCGGAGAATGTGTGGTTAAAAAGTGGGGAAAACTGAAAAGTTTTGGGTTTGTGTGAAATTATTTTTATCGAGAGAACGTGTTTGAAAATAAGTTTGGGAAAAAATAAGTTTTTAGAGAATGGGGCTCAAACATGAACTTATTATTCCGTATAAGAAATTTATAGATGGTTATATTTGAAAATCAGAATAGAAGTTTTGGTCCCAATGCTGTTAACTTTTAGTAACGAAAGTTATTCTCCACTTCACATGAGAATAGGTTGTTCTAAAGAGAGAATTTTATAACTGATATAATTCAACATGGTATTAAAACAGTAAGATGTCCTGGGTTCAAGTTTTGTTGCAATCCATTTATGAAAATTGTGGACGTGGGAGGCTTTGATTAAAATTAAATTGGCTTACACATGAGGGAGCATGCTAGAGAATAAATTTAATTAAGTAAACCTGTCAATCGCTCTAATATCTCAAGCTTTTAGTTGAGTTCGTACGACAAATTAGATGAGTAGAACTTTCATACACATTTTTTTTTTCTCTAAAGATTAGTATTTTTTGGTCTTCAGAGATGAATCAAGGTTTGATAACCAGTAAAGGAGGTGCTCAACTACTTGCTGATATAGCTTCCAAGACGGATGATCCTCAAACTCTTCGCATGGTGGCTGGAGAAATTGCAAATTTGTGCGGAAATGGTAAGCTTGAGTTGAATTTGCAGTCAGATCATCTAGAAAATTTAATCTGTGAATATTAAAAGAAAAAATAAAAAGAGCTATCACCTCATGAGCATTAAAGTCTTTTCTACTGTAAATAGCTGGAGAGTCTTAGGAATACCAACTACCAAGTACTTTCAACGCATGTTTGGTAGGCAATATAAGACATGACTGAGATTCGATTGTATAATGAACAAGTTTTTAGCTTATTTTTTCTTTCTTTGTACTATATAGTGTTATTTATCCGCCCTACCAAACATACAAGTAACATATCCTGATGAGAATTATGTATATTGATGTCTAGGTACTTGTTTCTTGACAGATACACTTGATGCTGAAAGAAGATGGAGTCATCAAAGCTCTCCAAGGGATGGCTGGAACAGGGAACTCGGATGTTGTGGCTCAGGTTGCAAGGGGCTTGGCCAAATTTGCAAAATGTGGCTCTCGAAGAATCATTCAAGGTTCAGATGCATATATTACACTATCTCACCTAGTTATTCATCTCATTTTTTTCCCAGGACATGCATCTGAAATGTTATATTTCAGGGCATTAGGGAGGTCATTCCCTTATAATGGAAGATGGTGCTTTATCATGGTTGGTTGCCAACGGCAATACTAGTTCTACTTCAACACGACGCCACATTGAGCTTGCTATTTTCCATCTAGCACAAAATGGTAAACCGAGTTTCTTTCTGGTGAAGATTTTAAATGTGATGAATCAGCATTTGCTCTCAGAATATTATGCATAAACATTATGTGCGTTTAGAAGTTAAAACATAGTGTTATGTAATGCTAAGGATTTTGTATCCAGTGGCGGCTTGAAAGAACTTGTAGAAATATCTAATGGTTCATTCGAAATTTGGCAAAGAAGAAAATTGTTTCAGGCGGCTATGCGCGCAGGATGAATTAGTTTGTGTTTTATATTCTTTTGGAGTTATTCGGGCCCTTCATTTTTGCCCTTGCTTTATATTTTGAAAAGACAGAATTATCCTCGTCATAATTTCGTTTGTACATGTTGGCAAAGACGTGCCATTTTGTGTCATAGAAGTAGCATAATTCTTGAGTTGTATAACAAATTTTATTGGCTAATGGGACCCACACATTCCAAAAAAGAGAGGGGGGTGGGGTTGTTGATATTCATACTAGCTATATCGCACAGCTAAATCTCATAAGAATCGAGCTCCAAAAAATATTCATTTGACTACTCTTTGTTGTTACCCTTTTCTTTTTTGTATTAAGCCAGACTTACATATCAGAGCTTCACAGATGTCTTATTGACCCTCACATGAGGTGGGTCCTGACGTGATTAAAAAAATGAAAAAATTGGTTCAAATTTTTTTTTTTCCCTCCTCCGACTTTGAGTGATCTGTAGAGCTTCTGTGAAGCTCCGACCTCGTAAGTGTAGCATCGTCCTTCTTTTTTAATCATAGAACAACAATGGTGGAATTTTTGCTTTGAAAATAGAATTGAAATTTTCCTGAATTTTTAAAATCTATTAAAATTTGAGTTAACACCTTGGGGAGGCGTATGACTTAGATTCTAGTCAATCGAAAATATTGTGATAATTTATATCGTCACAAAAGGAACATGAGACCGATGAGTACAAAACTACATCTCATTCAATCTTATGCTTCTCATCATCACTATTTACCAATAGAGTTTCGAGCATGGCACTCAGAACCAAACTCGACCCTCAAGTAATTAAAATCGAATCTGGTGAATTGTTCGAGCGTTCCATCTAACTAAAATTCCAGTAGTAGCGTATGTATATTCAATCTTACTACAAGTGGAAATTAAAATAATTTTTAAGTTTTTACGTTATGTTGTGCAAAATATTTAATATATCATTTATTACAGAAACAAATACATCACTAAGTTTAATTATTAAATAAATACCTTAAAATTTCCATCAGTTACTAATGGAACAACATATCATAGAGCGTGCAATTATGAGAAATTTGTAATTTTTCTAAATGTTTTCACAAAACACATTGTAATCACTCAAGCTGGAGTTGCGCAGCATTCGAGTCATCTAACCCGAGTTGAGAAGTCAACTCGAGTAGACTCGATATGAAAAGTGTCTGAATATTTGATTTCAGTCAGAATTGCTCGACTAGAATAGAAAAAAGGTTAGCCTTTTAAGATGAACTCCAAGACTTGATACTCTCTATACTTTGTGGTTGGATTCATCCTACCAATTTTTTTTATATCTATTCCCTAAACTAATAACAAAGTATTTATTATTATAAACAATATTAACAATACTAATTTACAAGTAAATGAGTAATCAATCATTCGAGATCTACACTGTACTAACACCCTCATTCATCGCTAACAAAAGCCTCGGCCACAAAATTGATCCTACGATAAAAACAAAGAAAACAACTGCAATGCATGCAATAGTTGTCATCTCCAGGAACAAATACTCACAAAAATATACCCAGACTTGGCAATCTCAGTAGAATTCGACCAGCTTCGGGCTTTCCATTTTCATTCAGAACCTCCATAATACTGCTACTAAAATTTAAACTGAAATCACATTTTAACCCCAACTCCACTACAGAAAACATCAATATGGTTGTTGCGATCTTAGCGGGGCAAAACCTCAACCACTCGGTCCTCAGCATCAGATGGAATTTCTCTCCCGGGAACCTGAACCTTAAGAAGATTTGTATACCTGTTAATAAAAATGATAGTTTAGTGACAATGGTTAAAATTAACTTCCCAAATTCAGTTGCATGCTGTTTGAATAACTCTCACTCTGCAGACGTGAATAGGTGCTCGTGCTCTGCAATGAATGCAAGCAATGCCTGGTAAAAGAAAATCCAATTGTTATTGTTGATGAGAATATGAATGTTCCAGCTTTCACAAAACGAGCAAGGAATTGATTTGAGGGGGAGTGAGCGAGCGAGTGGAGAAATTAAATTTAAACCGATAGAAATGGTATTCTCAGATTTACCTCAAAGGGCATGTTTAACAATTCATAGTAAGTTCGGATGTGATCTAATCTCAACTGTATAGCTTCATTATCAATTGAAGAGATTGCAGACAAAGCCTAGAAAAGACCAGAAGATGACCATAATGAATACAAAAATGAAAAGGATATGACATAATTTATATTTCATTTCTCCAAAAACTAAAAAAATAGGTATTGCAACCGTGGCCAAAAGATATACAGTATCTGACTAAGATGAGATTTCCAATTATTTGCATTTTACTTTCTTTCCTCAAAGCTTGATCCTGTAGCTGGTTGTTAGACAAATCCGATTTCTTTCTTGTCCTTAGTTTATCTCCTTTTTTTTTGGGTGTGTTTGTGTGGGTTGTGTTGGAGGCTATCTATGAGTTTATGAAAAAAGTTACTGCGGCTGTCATTAATAGTATGCTGCCGAACAAGTCACTAAAAAGTTCCAGCCCATTATTTCATTTCAATGACAAAAAGTGAAGCTCCAATCCGTACGTGACACTAGGTTTAATATGTGCTTCGTTGAATAAATTGAATTGAGTTGGACTTGTCACATGGATTCCTTCTATCATTTCTGATAATCAGATTCATGATCCTTTTTCTTCTATTGATAGAATGGATGCTGATGCTGGACTTAGGAGTAGCAAATCAGAGCATAAGGCTTATAATAGTTTCTACTTTACTTAAATGCAGATCAACTACAGCAGGGAGAGAGTAGGGGAGATTGAAACTGACCTGTTCCAGCGCAATTGAATTACGGCATATCTGCTGAACCCCAAAAAGGTTGATAGATTTTATATCAACCAAAGCCTAATAGGAAATAATTAAGTCTTTTGTCAGTGAAGATTACAAAGAAGGTACTTTGGAGGACTGAAAAATTTTGATTTAAGAAAAGTAGATCGTGCCAGACAAACCTTCATAAATGCATTTGCTGCAATACTGCATATTCCCCCAAATATGTAATTTCGTTTCTCTCCTGAAACAAAAGGTGCCATTTCCTCATCTCGACGGGTTATCTACATTACGTGAACAGAAAATTTGAAAACCTTGCTTCAAATTGGTCAAGATAGAATTTTCAGACAGAAATGGAAGTATAATTCAAAACTAGTTGCATCTTCCTACCCTTAAAAAATGATTAAGAGCATTCAAAAATGAAACCATACAAAATGAAAGGGAAGTAGCCAACAAGAAGTGATGCGAGTTATAGTTAAGTTAACTAAGGTCAGTCATTACAATCCTCGAGTTTATAGATGGGCAACAAGCATCTTTCAGAACTATTTCTTTGAAAGGTTTAAACGTGCTAAAAAATTATAATTCAAAATGGCCCCCTGTTTGAGCCCAATTTTTTGGAGGAAATGTGTTTTGGAATAGTGATTTTTTGGAGAACACGTGGTTAAAAAATAGGAAAAGTTTTGGCTGTACGCGTAAAATTATTTTATAGATGGGCAACAGACATCTCTCAGAACAATCTGTTTGAAAGGTTAAAATACATTACAACTCCAAATAACAAGATGCGCGACACAGGGAAACGTGTATGGTTTTTTTTTTTATTGGTACTGATGGAGGAATGTTTAGCAAGGAATTCTTCTAGAAAAAACTCACAGATAACATTTTGCCTCTCCCAGAAAAGCCAACAGAAGACTACTCACAATTAAGGAAATAAACAGGAAGGCTTGCATTACGTAATGGCTCAACTCGTCAGGTATCAAACAAATCTAATTGGACCCATATGCTCATGAATTTGTTTGAAAGCTAGAAACAATTTCTGAATACATTAATGACGCGAGTGACATGGGATTCCATTTATTGAGTTTTTTAAAAACAAATATCCATTCCAATTTTTTTTTCTTCTGGCTTCATTGGTACCAAATTAGAAGGGAACTCCAAAGAACTCTTCTATCCAAAAAATTTTCGACGGCTATAATCTGCAGACAGATTGAAAGCAACCGCAAACCGACGAAAGAGCATTTCTGCACACTATGTGCTTTGAATTTGGCTGCCAACTGCACAAAGTTAGCAAAAACCTCCTCAGACAAACATCTTTTCTAACATAACTCATTGGTATTTATGGCGCTTTCGTATTCCAGGAAAATAAGTTAAAATAAAAGATTTTGGAATCAAATAAAATATTTGAGGGTTGTTAAGTAATCATGTTTTATGAAATCAACCTGAGAGGAAAAAATAACACACCACATTAACTGAAACCGAGATATTTCCATTTTTCCTTCTGAAATAAAAAGTACATCAACGACTTCAAGGAATTTGAAGAATGCCAGATTCTTAAAATGTAAAAAATGTATCCAGAGACAATAACTTGCCAGGTACCAGTAATGGGAAACTCACCTGGGAAGTTAACGAAATAACAAAATCATCAGGCTCCTCCGCATCTTGGTCGTCCAAATATTCCCTATTTGTCATTTCCTACACAAGTTCAAAGGTTGGTTGCTAATATTATAACTTTTATGAATGGGATTCCTGACTGAACTAAATGTAGATAACAAATATGCATGTCAGTACCTGCATATGGAAAATAGTCTCCAGTTGCATCTCTATACGTAGAACCTTTAGGCAATCGATCGACAATTTTCTATACTCGTCAGCAAATGATGCAAGATCCTTAGAAGGTGCACTACTCGTACGAGAATGATGCAGGGGTTTCTGGCTCCGCTTCTCTTCTAGCTGATCATGATCTTTCATGGACGATTTCCCAAGCCTATTGGTGAATAAGAAGTTAAATATAAGACATCAATGAAAATGTGAGGTACAAAAATGCATTACATGGAAGAGATAAACAGGAACTTCAATATAAGATAAGATACAAGAGACATATATCAGGACAGGACTAACAGTAATATCACCAAATCCAGAAACTGAGTGTAAATGTTCTAAATGTTTAACTAGTTTATCACGATACAGCCAACCTACTTCCTCTGTCCCAAACTTTTCCTCCACAATTTTTGTTTTGCACATCCCAACAGATTGTTCACCTTAAAATTCGGGTGTAAGGTTTGCTAATATTTACAAGACTTGTATCATCTACTTTAATGGGCAAAATTCCTCAGTGTAAAACCACGAGGGTTATTTCTAATCTCAGGAGTTATCAAGAAATGATAAAAGAAAAAGATCTTAAAACGGCTAACCTGTAATAGGGGCAAAAGAACAATGGAGAGAGTGTGGGTGTTAAAAAACTGCTGCCTGATGGGCTTCTAACACAAATCTTCCACCACAACATCATATTGCCCATTATGGCAGCTGCAGGTATGATCAAGTACCTTTCTGCAATTATTTACTCCTTGCCACCAACCCCCGTGTTGTAATTGAAAGCAACCCCACTCCCCTCCCCCAGCAAAAAGAAAAGCACAAAAAGGAAGAGTTAAAAAATCTCCATTACAGATGCAAAACTAATGAATCCCCCCTTGCCAAATCAATGTGTTGTAATATGTGACTCATACAGAGTCGAAAAATATGCAGATGCCGGAGTGGGATGAGGAGAGCGAAACGACGGCATTGGCTTTTCAGGCTTGTAATTTACTGTTTGTAGTCAAGAACGCTTAATAGATTGGAAGTGCAGGGACGGGGCTCCCTGCAATACAATAGAGGGGTATTTTTGGGTTTTCCCTAAAATCTTGTACGGTTTAGGGTTAGGGTGAATGTGTGCGTTTGTGTTTGTGTGATGTAACCCTATTATTCACACATAATAATATTATAGCAGCTTCGCTCCCGTGAACGTAGGCCTATTGTCGAACCATATAAATTTGTGTTCTTCTCTCTTTGTTTTCTCTTTGTTGATTCCATATTGTTCATCACTATTGTTGCACAAAACACAACAATATGCCTCAGAAATTGGACTAAAAAGTCTGCTCATATTTGTTCAAGTTTTCACATTGTGAAATACTAATTGTTATACGTAGAAGCAATAAAAAATGAGAGAGAGAGAGAATACAGTAGAACTACAAGCATTCTTTTGTGGTGTTTGGTACAGGATCATGACAGAACTGACTCTAATGAGCTCTTTCGATGAATTTCAAATTCTTGCAAGTTAAGAAGTTGAAAATCGCGCAATTTATACAGCTTTATATTTGGGTGACACCTATCTCGAAAAATGCCATGCACGGCTAACTTCCATAAGACACAACCAAAAGGGGAACAAACAATCCCATCATCGAGCATATCAGCTAGTTGATCCTTTTTTCTGACAAATATGTTCAGAATTGATTCTCTTTGATAGAGTGTCATCTAACACCACATGTTTCGTACCATCATACTCAACATGACTATGAGTTATGCTCATTGATTGTTATCAAATATAATTCCTCACTATTTTCGCATTTTTTCACGAATCTGTAAGATGGGAGAACTTGAGTAGTTGAGTTGTCTATGAGGGACAAATATGAGGCATTATTTGTAACTACCGATAATGTATGAGCACCTTCTCCTTGTTGCAAGTACTTGCTGGCTAATGAGGTTGAGAGGACTCTGGAGCAAAATTAGGTCGAGGCTGCAAAATGTAGAAAGTGACAAGTTTCTTGTGTATGTCATGATTTTCCAATGTTTGTAGACCACAATTATTCTTCATTTCCCCATAGACCACTTACCTTGTTCCTATTATCACTACCTTGATTATTCTTTTCAAAAGAAATCATAACAGAACAATCAACTAAAATCAGCATTGGCTTTTCCCTAATATCCTCTCCATGTATGTAATAATTCACTCGACTAGACTAGGTAGGAAATGATCCTTAGCCAGCACTAGCACTTAGGCTCATCAATTTCGTTCAGGTAAGCTTCAAAAATATTGTCGCGTAATTTAGGACTTCAAGTACGCAATGCCTCGACATTATTTTAAATTTATAGCATCTGCTGAACCTAGTGGGTGATACTGAGACCTGTTAATATGATCAAATTCTTCCAAAAACCTTTTAAGGCCAGCATAATAGGTAGAGAGAGAGAGAGAATCTCTGTTCCAATTGACCACTCATATAACTTATTGCATCTACCAATCAAAATAACATAAATACAGTTTAAAAGATAAAGATATTTCGAACCTCGAGATCGTCATTTTAATTTTCTTCCTAACGCCACCTTCCCCTCACCTCACTACCCCACACACACAAACATATTTAAATTTTAGATACTGTTCATTTCAGTGAGCCTAGCTGAAGCTTACAAGTGCAAGATGGAAGAACTTGCCTTTCTATTGACTCTGCAACATACTCCAATGAATCGCTCAAGGATGCCAATAAAATAAGTTTGTTATCATCACGAATCAAGTTTTCCTGCATAAAAAAAAAAAATGTTTTCCAGGCAAAGGAGAACAGAATTTATATAGCAGTAGTATATAACAACACTATGCACTGTCAGATGTTTAAACTCAACACGTCATATTTCATTTTAGATACTTTAATTTCTAGTAGCCTTCTCCCAAGGCAATAAAGGGTCCTAAGAGGTAAGAAAGTATAATAGCCTTTGAGAGTGTTGATACCTGCTTAATTGGCCTTAAATTCAACAATATATCACTTAATTCCATTTCAGCCTCAGCGGTCACGGCATCAGAAGCATTGGTTTCTGGAATTCCCAGGACAAGTGAATTCTGGAAACATGCACTGGCTGGATCAAGTCGCATCAGATTTTCAACGTCATGTCTTCCAATGAGCATATAGCTTTGCTTCTCAAGGACAGCCTGATATGTCGAGCAGAAACAAACTAATAAATTAGAAGGAAAAGAACAGCAAAATAATGAGTAATTGACGATAGCATCAGAACGTCACAATAGAAGAACACAGACACTTCTAAAAAACTGTGATTATCTACATGTCCATACATTTGCTTATCCCAGAAACTTTTAAAAGAACATTTTTATAGTCCCGTAATATGTTAATGTTTAGAACATGGACCTAGTTTAATACACATAGATATAGTCCACCTAGCATTATGTCTTGGAGAATATGCTCTTAATCAGCCTGAGAAGCTATATTTTGATTTTCCCAGCTTTTCTTAAAATTCATTTCCGAGGAAAAACAAGGAGCTGAACTTTTATTAGTAAAGTAGGACCCAGAACCTGATGGCCATAAGTTCTATCCCACAAAAATTATGCAAGTAGGCAGACTGAAAAGAAGGAAAGAGTGTAACGCAGATGCTTTTTGCTTGTAAGTCAAAAGAAAATAGAAGGCTTAATCAAATATGTGAAGCATGGTTCAAATATTAAAAAAAATGAATGAATAAAGGAAGCATCCATGCCTCCATGTATGATGTTCGGCATCTTTCGTATGTTCTTTCCAGAAAAGTCTGCACATAGTTGATGAGATCACCAGCAAATTTAGGCATTGCTTGAGCCCATCCAAGTACCTAGGTGAAAGGGAATTTAGTTTGAAAAAGACTAGTTAGAAATAAAAAAACCTTTATACTCTTCCTATGATCATGAAAACCAAAAATGTCTAGGATCTGAAATCAAGAATACCTCTTTTGCTAACAAATCTATTGCCAATAATCCTTGTAAAACTGGTCGTCCCTTCTCAATTAACGGAGTATAAGAAGCAGCTGTGCGTGCTCGTGGGCGAAAGGCTGCTGGACCTGTTCACAATTTTAAACAGTAAACAAAATCAGAAATTGTTATGATACATCAGTTACATCATGTAAAGAGGGCAGTTCTTCATGATTATCAATCTCCAATACTAATCTCTTGCATAGAATGATCCAACCAAGCATACAATTCCTCTTCGCCTTTACATAAATTTATCCTGACAACAGAACTGCAGTCATTCTCATGATATAAATTAGCAAAATGATGCCCCTTTAAATTCCATATCTCACTCTAGATGACATCTAAGAAATTAACTGAATAACAGGTGTCACGTTGTTCTGGTGTACAAAAACCAGCCAACATGAAATTGATGCTTTCTACTTACACTGGAAAGTAAAAACTGGAAATGTTAAGCGGGTAAGCAATGGACATGTCCAGACATGCAAAAAAGTGCCCTAATTTATTTGAAACGCATTGATGGTGCATTAGGGACATTACATAAATACTCTAGAGCAGACTTTGTGTTAAAATTTGAAAGATGCCACTATAAAAAATCTAACATTTTATAGGAATAGCGAAAGGATGGAGAAGAGGCATCAGCCTTGCATAATCATCTATAACCCAATGACTGACCAATTGAGCAATCCCTCAGGGTTTCTATTTGCTAATTATTTAACTATCACTCTTTCTGCCAAAATTCAATTAAGCCCCAATTTGGTATGCATTAAAATTTTCATTCTCATTCTTCTACTCATTTTCAACTACACATTCTTCAATAAAATAATATTTTTCATCACATCAATAACTTTTCTTTTTTTTCAACCACACACTTCTACTCATTTTCCACAACACATTCTTCAATAAAATAATATTTTCCATCACATCAATAACTTTTCCTTCTTTTTCAACCACACATTCTTCATCAATCTACATTCTTCCAAAATAATGCGGCTCAAACACACCCCAAGTTCTTTTTTAATCATGTATTTTGGGTAAATTTCAACTAGTTAATACACACGTGTTCCTGTTCTGTGTCTTGTACCCATTGCTTATCATGGTCATGGTTGTCTCATGCAACGTACACAATAATTCAAAACTCGCGTAGAATACAAGAAAGGCATATTAAGTCCTACTCTTGCATCTCTATTCACATTGAAATATATACACCAATTTTTTTAGAAACTTCCTGCAGTCTCCAGATGACTTTTAACATCTTCACCATGATCTAATTAAGAAGGATACACAAAATTCCCTTTTATTTGAGAAGAATAAATAAATTAAATGGTGCTTCAGCATGTATCTTTTCATTGCTCATGCTTACATTTTTATTTCTCATACTTTCTCTCACAAATCTAGTCCCTATGACTTGAAATCTTTGTTTGTCATATAAATCTAATTGATCTATGCTTCCTTTCAACTTCTGAAGTTACACAAAACCGATTTTAATCTCTTATCCCTTCAGAAAGAGAACCCTCTTTTAAGCATCATTGCCTTTTAACGAACTATAGCACATCTATTCTTAAGTGGTCATATTGAAGTTTTCAAAATTATTGCCACCTGGGAACAACTGAAGAATCCATGTAAATTAAGCAGCTACCGGCAGGACATGCCAATATTTACAGATATCGGAGGTGGTTCTACAGGTTTGAAACAAGTGCTAATATCATATCTAGACACCTGTGTACCATAAAAACTGGAGAATCCATTATATATCATCATGAAGCTTTCAGGAAGACGACAAAATTATGAATTTATAGTAGCAAGGTGAATTAAAGAATTGCACTCAAACTTGCACCATCAAATGTATACTGAAATCAGAAAAAATAGTCTAAAGAAAAGAATGAAACACAAGGATGCAATATCAACTAGCTAAAAAGATACAAGACTTGCTTGATATAGCTTGTTGTACGCCTTTCCGGTAATCTACGAACATTGTAGGTAAAAAGTGATCCTTCACAAAGTTCTCCACAAACGTTAGCAATCCATCATTCCTGCAAAATTAAGTGAAACAAAAATAAACAAATGAAAGACATGAAACTCAATTACATATGTATAATGGTTACAAGGAATAAAGGAAATGAATTAAGATCAGCCACACCCCCAAGTTTTGGTTGGATTTGATCAATGAAGCAGTAAAATCAAATCTCATGCTAAAAGGAAAATAAAAAAGGAGAGAGCATTTAGTGGCAAAAACAAGTTTCAAGGTAAAACAGAATGCAAAAGCAGCTGACTATATTTTCCCCGATCCCAGATCCAGACACCAAGAGCAATATAAAGATCATTTTATTTTCAACTCCTAGAAGGATGAACGTTTCAGTATTGAGACAATTACTTCAACTCTCATCGTTTCTCTTATTCTGTTCATTCATTCCATGAAAGACCTCGTTTGGTTGAACTACAAGCTCTTATATTTTTCTGAAACTTTTTGACTTTCCTAGTGAAGCCACTAGTTGTAACAAAGTTATTATAACCTGTTAAACTCATTATACAATTTTCTCAGTTAACATCCTACATGTGTTATTTTTGCCATCTCAAAATTGTTGTTTCAGTTTTTATGTTCTTGTCATATTATTCACCATCTTAACTCCAAAATTGAAAAGAAAAAAATTACCAATTTCAATTCCGCACAAATCATTTAATAGGGTTTCATTTCTAAATTATTCAGTCCTATTTCATAAAGCGTGCAGCTACTGTAAGTGCTACGAAATGCAGCTACTGTAAGTGTTGTAACGCTGTCATACTGATTTTGATTAAGAATGCCCTAGCTCTTTCAATAATTATGGTGTCTTGCAGGTTTTCACAGAAATAGGTCACATTCTCAATCAGGTATGAGTTCAACTCTAGAACATCTGAATTATCCTGGAAGCAAAATTTAAAACCTACAAAGAAGACTTGATGCGGATCAAGTCATAAAACAAGCAGTCTACAAAATGTACGGGATGAAGATAAACACGTGTATTTTCTCCAAGCCATTGAGCAGGTGATGCAAAAATCATATCCTTGTCTCTTTTTTCTTGAAAGATATTTTTATATTTCTGATGCCACTCAAAGAAACAAATTAGCCCCTAATTCGTTCATAATCTCAACCCGAAACAAGTCAACAATCTAGAATTATTATCGTTTCCATTTAGATAAAATCCTGCAGGCCAATTTCAAGAAATCTGATTATTCTGATAAAGATTGACCCGATCTTCCCTTTGTAAATCCTAAAATCTTATCTCAATCAAATCTTCCACAAAAATCACTTATAATCAGCATGACGTAACTACATTAATTCTGGTATGCAAGTTAATGTTGCAGCAATGCTGCTAAGCATTTCTCTGGTTCGAGGTTGTCTGTGAAAAGTCAAACTAGTCACAAGAATAACAAAATTTAGAAGAAGAAAAACTTGAACAGGTAAAACATAAAAACATTTCATTTCTATTACCTCAAAAAGTAAAATTTCATCTGTATTATACATGATATGCACGGATCTTTAAGAGATAAAAATAACTTGTACCATCAACATATTTACTTGATTACTGCAATATTTGCACAAAAATGATAAAAATGTGCATTGTCAAGTGTAAGAATGGTGTGTGATGTACTCACCCAAGTTGACAAAACTTTTCAGGAAGCATTGATGCAACTTTATCTGTAAACTGCAGATGCAGAGAGGGAAAAATGGGACAATTAGAAAATGTCTTTCTGTAGATAAAAACATACCAGGAAAGACCATCTCTTTCCATCCTCTAGTCCATACCTGAACAACAGGCCTGTACACAGATGCAGCTAAATATATGCCTTGTTCAGG
Source organism: Fraxinus baroniana (assembly GCA_903798355.1). NCBI lineage: Eukaryota > Viridiplantae > Streptophyta > Magnoliopsida > Lamiales > Oleaceae > Fraxinus > Fraxinus baroniana. Next base: position 16,312 of record CAIGRO010181096.1, read on the forward strand.
TAACACTGATGCAGTCCCATAACCTTCTTGGAGTACATTAGGTCCCCTTCTACTCCATCCTTGGCGGATTAGGTCAGCCCCTGAACAGATTTAATAAATTACTGGAGCACATCAGTTTTATACCGAGAAAAAAAAAGTTTAAACAGGGATATCCTGATGCAATTTGCAGCTTCTCTGATTATTAAATATTCTGAAATAACAGCTGATTTCACTTCTTTTTTTAATTCCTTTTTCCACAATTGTAACTTCAGGAGAGAAGCGCTTCATGAGCACAGTTGAACAACAATTATCACGATATTTATTACAACTTCTGGTACCGTATACGCAACTTTTGGCATTAGACGAGATAAATCACGCCTAAGGAAAAGTTTATTTTCCAGGAAAATGGATAATTGCGATGCTTTGAATTAATAAGCACCATTGCAAGTTCATATTAAAGAAGCTCAGTCTCAAAACTAAAATATAATAGGGACGATATAATACACAGAAAGGACTCAAGATTATAGCCAAATGGCCTTCGACTAATCCAGGAAGTTTGCCATATTCACATTTTTCATGAATTAAATAAAATTTTTATTTTTTTA
>CAIGRO010181101.1:0-11597 GCA_903798355.1 Fraxinus baroniana
CTCTTTATATTTAGATTAAATCATCATTTTGTATTCAATTTTCATTATGCAGAATTAATGAAACCCTAACCTCCCTTTTCTCTTTCTTTTATTTGAATTGTTTCACAGAATGACACTCGGGTTTGGCACGGTACATTATCATGCATCGCTATTCAACCAATCATAGCCCTTCATCATGATCGAAAGTACATTATTGGGTCGATTAATGTTGTTACTTTGCCCCTGTTCGACATTGCTATAAAATTACTAAGAAGTTCATTTTTTTTATTATTTTGTTAAAGTTAAAAATCTACCGGTCTACGTGACATTATGTAACATGTTTAATTAAATGTAAAATTATGTGATTCATTTAATTAAACATGTAATTTAATATCACTAATGATGTCGCATAAACTAGTGGTAAATATCAGTGATGCTAAATAACATTATTAATCAAGTTAAACAGTAATTTTATAATTATTACTAATTTATCATTCACGCAGCTCATATGACCAACTACTATTCATCCTAAAATGTTATTAATAATTTATGGGAATAGACTTTTTGATTTTTACGTTACATAAGAACAAAATCAAATCTTTTTGGGTTAAATACATTGATGGCCATTCAACTTTAAATTTGGTGTCCACATGGCCACCAAACTTGATTTTGTTTTACCATGATCACTCAATTTTATATTTAATGTCATCATGACCACTCAATTTGATTTTATTTCATCAAGACCATTCAATTTCATATTTCGTTTCACTATGGCCATCTAATTTCATCATGGCCATTCAACTTCTTTTTACCATTTTTATTAATTTCAAAAGGGGTAAAACGGTAACTTTGTATTATATTATAAAATAAATTTAAATAAAAACTTATTTTAAAAAAAAACTTAAAAGGTTTATTTTAAAATAAGTTTTATTTTATTTTATTTTCTTAAAGAAACATTTTTTTTAAAATAACGTTTTTTTTTTCTAAGTAATTTATTTTAAATATGTTTTTTATTTTTATTTATTTTTCTAAGTAACTTTTTTAAAAAAATTTAAGTTTTTATTTTATTTTATTTTATTGTTTTAATTTACTTTTTTAAATAAGTGTTTTTTAAATAAGTTTTTATTTTTATTTTTTAAAATTTATTATATATATTACAAATTTACCGTTTTACCCCATCTAAAATTAATGAAAATGGTAAAAAGAAGTTGAGTGGCCATGATGAAATGTTATAAGAAATTGGATGGCCATAGTGAAATATTATCAAATTAGGTGGCCATGATGACACAAATATAAAATTGAGTGGTCATAATGAAACAAAATCAAGTTGGGTGACCACCAATGTATTTAACCAAATCTTTTTTTACTTTTGGACATGAAAATTGGAGTTGAGATTTATTGTTCATTTATACGGTCTAATTGCTTTCCACCCAATTACAAATTAACACATTTCATAATGTGTCAATTTACAATTGAATGGACTGTACATTAAACAGCAAAAATGGACAACAGATGTAAACTCTGAAAATTGATCTATACTTCACTACCAAAAAAAAGAAAGGAGTAACTTGTACAGTTTTTAATGAACAGCCAAGTGGACGTTGCAACGGGTAACAGGGGAACAAATCCCAATTTCTTTTTTTTTTTTTATCCATGCATGTTGCAATTTGCAGTGGAGATTCCAACAATACAATTTTCCTCAATGGAATCCCCAAATTCCTCATTTCGCCACATTTTCTTTCATTTTCATTTCGGATAGGAAAACATTTTCCAGAGGGAAAGGAAAAACGATTTTTTTTTTCCCCCTCCCAATATGTCCTCTGAACCTGAAGATAAAGCTCCGTCTTTCTCGTCTCCCAAATCAGTGCAACCTTCACTTAATCCACAGCACAGCGCGGCGGCGTTTATGATGGATTTGGATTTGGATCTCGATCTCGAATCTTCCTGCTCGTTGGACCAGATCTTTGCAAATCCTATGTCGTCGTTTCTGCTTTCGAATTCGGAGCAGCCTTGTTCGCCTCTATGGGCTTTTACAGATGAGTATAACGATTGTAAACCGGCTGGAAATTACGTCTCTAGTGGAGGTTTCAGCCACTCCAACTGCTCCAGGCTTATGTCTTGTATGACTCTGCTTGCTATGAGCTTGTTGTTTGACTTTTTTTTTTTTCTGTGTTCGTTGAATTGTTAGTGATTAAGTCAAAAAATTCTTCGTAATTTAGGCACTTTATTTTGGCTATCTTTGATGGAAAAAGTTGGAAACTTAAGAGATTCTATTGTTTCTTTTATGAACCTGTAAACTGGCTCTTATTTTTTGTTTAGTTTAGCTTTATATGTACCTATGAAAAAGTTCATCATTCGAAGGACCTTTATATGGACGTCCAGAAAAAGTATAGAAATGAATAAGAAATTTTAGATCGAAGCAGCTGATATGACTTTACATAGATGAGTATCAATTCTTAACTTTTGGGATGTAGTAAAGATGGAAAATTTAAATCAAGGTAGATGTAAATATTTATTTATTTTGTCTGCTATTTTCAAATGCCATACTAATGAGTTATTCTTGGGGTACAGAGTGGGGGTTCACAGAACCCCCCACAGAGACCTCACAATAGGGGTGGGTGAGCTTTTTTGGCAATTTTTTATTATTATGGGTCCCACATGGGACCCACCCTTGTGAGGATTGTAAGTCCTCTGTGAAAGAGATTTCTGTACACATAGATTTATTGATCCAAAATTTGGAAAAATTAGTTTGTTTTCTGTTGTTCTGTAATTTTCTTGCCAGTATTACTTGTAATCAATGATGCATGTTACCAGAAGAATCCGCAGTTATTAACTTTTGTTTTGCAAATTTTGAGCAGATACGGCTAATCCTGAGTCAATGACTGAAAATGCTGTGGAAAATGATGATAAAAGAAAACTGCCTTCACAACTTCTGGGATTGAGACCAATTGATAATCCAGATGAGTCTTTTATAATCAAGGAGAGGATGTCGCAGGCTCTTCGGTACTTCAAAGATTTGACTGGAGAGCATGTCTTGGCTCAGGTTTGGGCACCAGTGAAGAATGGTGGTCGGTATGTGCTGACTACTTCAGGGCAGCCCTTTGTTCTTGACCCGAACAGTAATGGACTTCATCAATATAGGCTAGTCTCTCTGATGTATATGTTTTCTGTGGATGGAGAGACTGAGGGAGCCCTTGGACTTCCAGGTCGTGTATTTCTGCAAAAGTTACCTGAATGGACGCCTAACGTGCAGTACTATTCTAGCAAAGAATTTCCACGGCTAGACCATGCTCTGAATTATAACGTTCGCGGAACTTTAGCTTTGCCTGTATTTGAACCTTCTGGACAGTCCTGTGTTGGTGTACTTGAGCTCATAATGACTTCCCAGAAAATTAATTATGCTCCTGAGGTTGATAAAGTATGCAAAGCACTTGAGGTTGGTTAAGCATTCTCTTCCTAATACATCATTATTTCTAGATCTTGCATTTTTGTTGAGCACTTGACTGTTCGTGTTCTTATTCATGATTTTTGTGCAAATTGTTTGATTGTCTTGTCATTACATGATTCATCACACTCCGAGTCAAATACTTTAAGTAATTGTCCATTGTTTTCAATTCTCGTGCAAGACGTTCTACTCCTTTTTTAATGATATCAGTTTGTTTGTGTTCTACTTCTACAAGGAGTCTTCAGTTACATAAATTCAGTTCTTCTGCAGGCTGTGAATTTGAAAAGTTCAGAGATATTGGATCATCCAAGCATACAGGTAAGCAGAAAGTTTTAAGTGAAGATCGTATCAATAGTAATTTATTTTTCTTACTAAATAATCTATTTGGCTATCCTGTACACCAGATATGTAATGAAGGTCGCCAAAATGCACTGGCTGAGATCTTGGAGATACTAACAGTGGTATGTGAGACTCACACATTACCTCTCGCTCAGACATGGATTCCTTGCAGACATCGGAACGTCCTAACAGATGGCGGAGGTTTTAAGAAAACTTGCAGTAGCTTTGATGGAAGTTGCATGGGACAGGTATGCATGTCGACAACTGATGTAGCATATTATGTGGTGGATGCGCACATGTGGGGCTTCCGTGAGGCCTGTGCAGAGCATCACTTACAGAAGGGCCAGGGAGTTTCTGGGAGGGCATTTGCGTCACTTAACTTGTGCTTCTGTGAGGATATCACCCAATTCTGCAAAACTGAGTATCCCTTGGTACATTATGCTCGCATGTTTGGGTTGAAAAGTAGCATTGCAATTTGTTTACGGAGCCGGCATACTGGAAACGACGATTACGTTTTAGAATTCTTTCTGCCTCCAAATGTCCAAGGCCAAAACGACCAAAGGACCTTGTTGGATGCAGTGTTGGTGACAATGAAACAGCATTTTGGGAGCCTAAGGGTTGCTTCAGGAAATGACCTCGAACATGAATGGAGACCTATTGAGATAATAGAAGCATCCATGGATGAAAAACTTAATTCAAGGCTTGATTTTGCTGCAAATTCTCCCCCAAAGTCTGCTGCCTTGCCAAATGAAGAGGCAGTGCATCTACATTCATTGGAAAAGCAGCAAGTTGTAGGATTTAATGCTACTAATAATGAAGAAAAGGCTGTATCTTTTGTTGAGAATAAAGAACAGGTCAAGAAATCAGAGAGAAAACGAGGAAAGGCAGAGAAGAAAATCAGCCTAGAGGTTCTGCAGCAATACTTCGCCGGGAGTCTTAAGGATGCTGCCAAGAGTCTTGGTGGTATGTTTTAATCTCAGCACCCGTTGCTTATCATTTTGTTCACTTCGAATGATTCTCTTGAATAATATTTATTTATTTATTTTTTGCTTGTACAGTTTGTCCTACTACCATGAAGCGCATCTGCAGGCAGCATGGGATCTCTAGATGGCCCTCTCGTAAGATTAACAAAGTTAATCGTTCTCTTTCTAAGCTAAAACGTGTAATTGAATCTGTACAAGGTGCTGAAGGATCATTCTGTTCGACTTCTTTGGCTACAAGTTCGATTCCTGTTGCTGTTGGTTCAATTTCATGGTCAGCAAGTATGAACGGGCCCAATCAACAGAGTTCGCCGAGGTCTAGACCATCTGAATTTCGAGAGGATAAGCATGAATTTCCTACCCATCAGGCACCTGGAGGTGATGAACTGGCGGAGACCTTAGGAGCTGAGGAACTTATTCCGCAGCAAACTGGAACTTTGGTCTGTGAAGGTTCAAACAGATCAAAAACAGGGAGTAGGTCGAGAGAAGAAAGCACGGGGACCCCAACTTCTTATGGTTCATGCCAAGATAGTCCCTTTCTTGGAAATGAAAACTCCCTACAAAATGATCCAGCCGTTTCACCTGTCAACGAAAATCACATAAAACTCATGAGTTCACTTGAGTTGAAATGTCAACCAATGAGGGAGATTAATTTATCTGTAGCATTGTCGTTACCCCCCAATGCTTTTGTTACAGCACCCCAAGAGCCATTTGGAGGAATGCTAATTGAGGATGCAGGAAGCTCACGCGATCTTTGTAATCTGTGCCCAGATGGCGAGACTTTGTTTGATGCACGCATCCCAGAATACAGTTGGACGAAACCACCGTGTTCTGATGCAGTTCCCAGTTCCACGGTAGTTCCTATTGATCGAATGCCACTGTTTTCTACCAGGACAGAACTGAAAACCATCACGATAAAAGCCACTTACCGAGAAGATATTATTAGGTTTCGACACTCTTGGGGATCAGGCATTATCACGTTAAAGGAGGAAGTGGCAAAGAGGCTGAAGAAAGATGTTGGCACGTTCAATATCAAGTACGTAGACGATGATCAAGAGTGGGTTCTAATTGCCTGCGATGCAGACTTGCAGGAATACATTGATATTTCAACGTCATCAGGTAGCAACATAATCAGACTGTTGGTTCATGATATTATGGGCAATCTTGGGAGCTCCTACGAGAGTTCGGGCGAATGAGGAATAGGATTGTACATAGTAAGCTCATAGGAAAACTCTTGCAGTCTTAGGATGATATCAAAAGTAATTGTAAATTTCGATCATGGCCCTTATTTTAAGAATTTTATTGATTTTTGAGCATTTAGAGAAGAACTCTGCTACTTGTACAGAAATTCTATACAGATTGATTGACAGTTGCATGAAAACATCTATTTCATTACAGACTGCACAAGCTCATTTTTAGTGCTGTCCATGACAGAATTTGCAAGACAAGATGACATGGATATCGAGTTTTAGGGCCCGTTCGGTAGAGATTAAAATCGGATTAAAATTGAAAAAATAGTCATTATTGTTGACTTTTATTAGACGAATGGGACCAAATAACGACTATATTTTCAATTTTAATTGAATTTTAATCCCTACCGAATGGGAGAATAAGCCAGTGGACTGTGAGCCCACTTAGAGGGTGTTTGGTATAGATTAAAATCGGATTAAAATTGAAAAACTAGTCGTTATTGTTGACTTTTATTAGACGAATGGGACCAAATAACGACTATATTTTCAATTTTAATTGAATTTTAATCCCTACCGAATGGGGCCTTAATGTAGAAAGAGAGAATAAATTTATTATTTGATCAGTAGGCCGAAATAAACTCCAAAAAAACATTCTTTACCAGAATTCAACATTTCAAATTGAAGACTCAATAAACAACTAATCTGAGAAAAAAAAAATGAGGAATGGCATCTCAAAGGCCAAGGAGAGAAGAAGCCTTGTGAAATTACAGCTTCAACACAATCCACAATCTTCTATGTAACAGGATGTGCATTAGAGAGGCTCGGGAGAAATTACCTCCATCAACTTCTGAGCCCAAAACCAGACCATTTTCTTGACGTCTCTTTCTTTGTCTTTCTGGAATGAGGGTCGATAAGGTTTTCAAGAGATTTTGCCTCCTTGTTCCTAGACCTGCCGGATTCTTTCAAAAGCTCAGTTAGCCTTTTCTTCTCATCATCAAAATCTGGATTTGCTGTTCCAAGATTTTCCTCTCTCAATTTAAGAACAAACTCAAGAATATCTATTGCATCTTCAATTCTGGAAATTTACAGAAAACGTTGTCAAATCAGGGTCACACGACTCACACCAATCCATATTATGGCATCAAGGCATTAACACACAGGCACAACATCAGGCTCCCAAGACTTCCAAAATGCAAACTGATGATGCATCATATCATGTCATGCTTCAAACAGACGAGTAAATCCATTCAATCCATACTTCCTGTTTCAATTTCTCCATTTCAAGATTCTTATTTCTTATTGATTTGAAATTAAAGTTCAATAACAAATGCCGCCTTTAATTACAGTTCCCAATAGGGTCATAATCAGAATACAGATGCATTCATGGTTGTACCTAATGCCTTGTGGTAGCCTCGCTTCTCATACTGACACCATGAGCTCAGAGACTAGGATCACTGAACAAATATACGTCATAATAATGACACTCACACCATATATGCAGTCAACTCTTAGGATTCCAGAATTTGTAATTGTTGGAAAAATTAATTCTTCAAAATACTGCCAACGAAGGTAGTATTTTGCATCACAAATCTCAAGAGTAGAGTCAAGACAACCCAGAATTGAATTTTGGACAAGTCCAAACGCTTAGGTATTTAAGCTCCAAGGAGTTTTAACCCATAGTCTGGTTTCTTATACATACTTTAATATTATCTCAGTGTCTTTGAAGCTAACAATATTCTTAATTATTACAAGAGGGCAGGATTTATGAGTTATGACCCAATAGAATTCAGCATTTGAAATTCCATGTGTCAATCCATTTTTCGAGCAATGAGTGAGGACTAAAGCCTATCTTTTATAATTCCTGAGAGAGTAAATTCGTTCTAATTTAAGCAAGTTCTTTTTTCGCACGAGCGGGGGTGGGGGGATGAGAATGGTCAACCAAAAATCCATAAAGAGCACATTTCGTCTAGTGATATTACCTTCCCATAGCATCATAAGTTGCTGCAAGATTGCTATATACACCAAGAGTTTCCTGATGATACGGGCCACACTCCCGTTCCAATATTTCTCTTGCTTCTTCAAACAACTCGGCAGCCTCATCTATCTTGAACAATTGTACACCAGCCAACCCCATCTGGTTCAACACAACTCCAAAGAATGCTGATTTCCTCTCACCATTGGCCCTAAGTTTTGCTACAGCATACTCAAAAGAGCTCCATGATTCTTCATACCTTCCAACCACATAAAACATCACACCAATCCGTGCTTGGATTCCAGCAATTGTACTTTGCTGCCCGGGCTTGTCCTCCAAAAGTTTTATGGATTCCTCCAGGAGTTTTAGCGCCTCTTCAGGTTCGTCGAACAATTCATAGATAGCTGAAATTTCAGTCATTCCACTCGCAATCTCTTCTATGGCGGTTCCAGGTAGGGGGTTTGCGTATATTCTCAAGGCATTTTCAGAATAAGATCGGGATTCCCTTAGTTTTCCTGTCTTGTAGTATAAGTCAGCAAGCCGAACAAAGACTGAGGCAACCGAAGGGTGGTTGTCACCCTTTGAAGATTTGAAGACAGTTAGTGCCTTCTGGTAGGAGAAAACTGCCTCGTCAAAGCGGGAAAGGGACAGGTATATGTTGCCAATGCTAACATCAATAGCTGCAACCTCATTTTCTTGTCCGTTGGCAATCATTGTCATTCTGGCAAGTACAAGGTGTTCAAGGGCTGATTCATAATCTTCTTTAGCCTCACATATGAGAGCCATCAATCGACGGTCAGCTGCTTCTTCAAGAGATGCTGGTGGACTATGAACACGGTGAATCTCAAGGGTTTTCTTGCACAGATTCTCAGCTTCATCGAATTGTACTGCTTGAACATGGGCCTCAGCCAAGTACCTGCAAGTTGAACAATCATGATGGAAACAATTTCAGCATAATAGATTCTAACCTTTTCAGGATAAATTGAAATATTGATATAATAAGACACATCAATGTCACATACAGGAAAACATGTAAATTATCATAAATGCTAGGTATTTGGATTTAAACTATTAAGATTTGGAATTTTATCTTAAAAGGTCAACCCTACTAAGAGCAGTAGTCCAATCCTTTATAAGTTGATTTATGTTTTCATCTTTATTCAATGTGTGATTTTATCACTTAACATAAATGACTCTCATCAATCACAAATCTAGAATAGTTCTGAAGAGCAAAGCAGGTTTGGTTATAAGACTCATCTGTGATACCATAAGAAAATCTAAAATTGCCATATGGAGCAGATCAATATAATGCCATCAAAATCCTGATTTTTTTTCTATCAGCATTATTCTGGTTTTAAATTACAAAAAGATTCTCTCTCATTGGTTGTGTTACGCCTCGAGTAAAAAGTTTGATTACTCGCTGAACTTCATTTTGCTTTTGATTGGTCACTGAACTTGTCCAACGTTCCCTCCTTCCGTCACTGACCAGGAACCCGTTTGAATGGCAGCTGATGTGGGTCAATGGCATCCTATTTGGCAACAAACGGCGTGATTTTCTTGCCACGTTAGACTTTATTATTTGGAAATCACTCACCTTCACCTTCGAACACTTCAATTTTGGGAGAGGAATCCCCAATTCGAAATCCCCCACACAAATCCAGTAGAATCACGAACCCTAAATTTCGAAAACTCCCAATTGCCAATTCCAAAAACACGACCTGAAGCACTATTACGTTCCTCCAAAACCTTCAGTTGAATGAACCCTAAATCATTTTCAAACCCAAATCGCCCCACCATCTGCTCCAATGATGAATAGAAACGGGCATTTTTATGATACAAGTAATACCTCCGTCTGCCCCTTCCATGCGTGCAAGTCCAGCTTCACGGGTACACTGGGAGGAGGGTGTTCGAATTGGGGAGAAATCGATTTGGGGAGGAATCGAATTGGGGGATGGTGTTGAAGAAAATCGCGACCAGAGCTTTGGCCTTCGCGGCCAGGAATCGAATTGGGGATAATAATGGTCAGGGATTTCAATTTCCCACAAATGTGTTGTGTTTTTTCAGCTAAAAATCAAGTCCAATGTGGCTGTTATTCACGCTGTATGGAGCCACGTCGGAGGCCGTCAATCCACGTCAGACGGTTTCACACGGTGAAGAAGGTGGGTGACGGATGGAGGGGTTCCTCTATAAGTTCAATGTCTGTGGAGAAGCAAAATGAAGTTTAGTGACCACAACATGACAAAGTGCTAAGTTCAGTAAGTAATCAAACTTTTTACTCGTTACGCCCCTCATCAGTTGTTCTACGCAACTAGAAATGAATCATCTGTTTGACATCCAAATATAAGGATCAAATCATGATAGAATGTTACTTGTTTATCTTAACGAAATGGGATGAGTAATCAAGAAAATACTCTAATTAGAGAAGACTCCCACATATATGGCTCAACAGAATGCTTTACCAATGCAATGCTTAATAACTCCTTGGTTCTCACACTTCGTAATTCCATAAGCATCCCACAGATCAAATACCCACCAATTCAATAAATTCAAATTTCTCAATAACAACCCAATCAAATCCTAATTAACGCTTTTAATGATCAACAAAAAACTCCAGAAAATGAAAAAAAGATGACAAAAAGTTAGATTACCTGCAAGTTTCTGCAATCCTGGGATCATTTTCACCCAAGGCCTCCATTTGTATCTTCAAGCCTTCCTTATAACACTCAATAGAGCGATCCAGCTGCCCGAGCATCGAACAAGTATCCCCTAACTGAATGTAGCCGGAGAATGCTGCGAGCGCATGATCCGCCCCACTTGACACCTCCGGCACCTTAATTGCCCGTTCCAGAACCGGTACTGCCTCCTCAAATCTCCCCAAACTACAATAAATCGCCGCCAAAACGTGCAAACTCATCGCCAAATCCAAATTCGGCTCATTGTCAACCCCGCACTTCTCAAAAGACTTCGCAGCCCGAAGAGCATATTCCAAACCCTTGTTCGGGCCCTCGCCCGACGCAATTGCATCTCGGGCCAGTTTCAACAAAAAGGGGCCGAGATTCGGGTTGTCAAGGGAGGACTTGTCGAGTACTGAATTTTCCGGTGGGGAAATTTTCTTCCGATCGGCGGAGGGTTTGGCGAGTGATGTTGACGTCGAAGGGGAGGCGGGTCGGCGAGTGGCCGGGGAGTTGGATATCGGGTTACCAGATTCTGACCTGTTAGATTCGGGTCGGAACGGGGTTTGGTACCCATGAGGTGGGGTTTTTACAGTTACTAAGCCGGGCATTTCGTCGGATAATTTTGAGAAAATCACTGTGTAACTGAAAATGTGAATCGGAGATTAATTTGCTATATAAGAGGCTAAACGGAAGGATGATTAAATTCTTAATTAAGGGTTAAATTATTAATAGAAGACACCATTTTCAAGAGAAAATAGCGGTAAATGGCATGTTGATTGGAGCATATTTCCACGTTGGCCTTCAACTCATTAATACAATAAAAAATGGAAAATAATGGGTATAATTGTAAATTTATTGTGGTGTATTTATTGAAATTATATTTTAATTATGGTGTAGTTATAATGTGGTGTGGTAAGTAAATTTTGTTGTGGTAATATAATTACCCAAAGTTAAAACATACTTAACATTTACAAACAAAATATCAAAAATATCCTCAACTGTTAAACAGCCGACCGT